>WEKY01040894.1:29346-53740 GCA_013390045.1 Picathartes gymnocephalus
TTTTTTAAATTACATCTTCTTCTTTTACATACACCTTCCCTACTTCATTTACCTGGATGATGCGTCTGTTTAACAAATAAACCTCAGGAAATTGTTTGAAGACTTGAGAATTAATCTTAATCTGAAACTCCTTGAATTTCCCTATACTTTATATCTCTGGGAAGAAACAAGCACAAGGCCCATGTGTTCACTGAGCCGTTTTTATATATTTTTAACTCCCCCAAAAGACTGATGAATTGCATACCACATTTATATATAAACCACCATCCACTTAGAAAATAAAGCCAGAACAAACCCATCATTTTTGGTAGAAGACTGTAAAATATTCCATCAGAATGGGCATACCACTTGGAATCCAGAAAAAGCGCTGTTAATTTCATGATTAGCAAGTACCTCCATGACACATCAACAAGAACTCTCTGTGCCTCTAGATAAAATATCCTGCTTCTCATCAGGGTCAATTAAGCTTGTGTTGATTTCTGTGCTAACATATTTATGCTTCTCTTGGTACCCTGACTAGCCTATTTAGATGCACGTAAAGTATCTGTAACAGGCAAGCAGACGTAGGCTTGGTGCACTTAACACTCATTGAGACAAAAAGCATTTAATGGAGAACCAGCTTCCAGAGCCTGATACACACAGCTCATTGAAGCTGATGTTAAAAGTAGTATTGATTTAAAAGGAATGAGAATAACACTTAACAGTTTTCCAGAAATGGTTATGAAGCTGAAGAGGAAGAAAAAAGTCAAGGCACAAGCTGTGTGATGGTGGAGAATGAAAATAGTCATATACTGAATATTTTCTTTTTATCTTCTCCACAAAAGAAGGATGGCCCTAATATAGCTATTAGACTAGCAAATGGGAAATGCCAGCTTCCTCAAGCACTTATTGTTGTCACCAGGCATTTTAATGACTCCATTTAGCACTGCAGCATTTCTTTTGCTCAACACTGACTAATAACATGCTGAGATAGATACACGCTTTGCAAGTGGAGTTTTATTGAAGAATGGAAAGGTGAACGCCTGGGGACTTTGCTCTTAAAACTGTGGAGCATGCATTTTGGATACAATGTTTAAAGAGGAAAAGAAAATTAAACAGGAAAGGTTGGCACCGGAGATTTAAGGTGAAGGAGAGAAACAAGGGGAGAGCTAATGAAGGAAATGAAATGGATTGAGAATTACTTTGAAGAGCAACTAGCAGCAGATAATAAATCATGGTGCTGTAAGCACACAAAAGCTGTACAGTAAAAATAGCAATGTAGTAGAAATGGCACAATGCACTTTTCAAAAATGTAAAGTGTTATATGCAGTATGTTAAATACTGCGAAGTTTCCTTCATTTTAAAGTAAATTGACTTTCTGTTCTCTTTATTCTAACGTGTAGAACATGTTTCAGTGACATTACTGCAACTATAGAGTTCTGTCTGCAGCTCTTGCAAATTCAGGCCCTCAGCAGATGTACTTCTGTCTAATGTGTCAGATGCTGACTCGTTCCTTACACTTGCTAAATACATATGAATCTGTCCCTAAGAATCTAGAACTTGCATTAACATTGTACTAACACACCCCATATGTTACTCATATGCAAGGGTATCATTATTATAGCCTTAAACCATCTGCACATGATTTATTCGCCTTTTTTAATATCCATGCAAAAAAAAAAATTGGATTTTACTACAAATTTGCCTTTTTTTTGAGGACTTATATAATTAATATTTTAATATTTGCGCTAGTAGTCGCAGAAAAGGTTGTGGGTTTTTTTCATCTGTTTTTGCTTCTCTAACTAGATTTTTAAGATTAATAGCTAAAACATGAAAAAACCCACCCTTTTCAAAGGGCTCTTTTAAAAAAAATGAAGAAAGTACTGTTTGTCTTTATTTCTTAGCACAATCAGCACCTTTTCCATGAGAATGAATGCATGTATGTGCAAGTATTTTTGTACTCTGTTTCACCTCAGGGACTGGCCATCTGATTGACTGCTAATGTTCACACTAAGTAAGCAAGAATGAAAAAGGTTTTGCAAATATACCAATATTGCTAATAATACTCTACTCCTGGATTATTCTTCTGGAATTTCTGCTTTTAAAATCTCTGTCTTTTTTTGTATATGCACTTATCTATATTTACTAGATATACATTTTGTGTAAATACCTGTGCTCTATGTTCTGTCCGTGTGTACAGAATGTTTCTGTTACTGAAGAATTCCCTTTGTTTTTGAAGTACATGGACTATCCACAGGCAAATGCAATCTAATTATGTCCATATTCAAAATCACTATAACTTGCCAAAGGGTTTCAATATTATTTATTGATTGTTTGTTCTGCTGACTGGGTGTGGAGAAAAACTAAGCTGCTCAGACAATCAATTTGTCCTTCTTTAGTAACAATCTCAGCAATGAAGTAAGTGAGGATGTATTTTGAAGGAAAGAATTCTGCCATACCAGCAGCAGCAGAAAAATTAACATTAGTCTTTGACTAGCATTAACTTGTTTTTCCTTTAATTTTTATTTGTTCTCCCCTTTCAGTCACCTGGCAATGATCCAGATGCAGTGATAACTGCTACAAACAGTGCAGCTGCGGATGATGAAAGCAGCACACCTGAATGATGTATTCAGCATATTGCCCAAAACCAGCACTTTCTTTAGGACCTACGGGAGTGTCTTTTCCCAGTTTGTAACTAAATATTGTGCTTCTTAAATCCATATATTTTGTGGGATTAAGTTCTATAAAATTTAAGTTAAAAACTTGGCAGAACTTTTTTAATATAAGAGTTAAGAAATAATATATTCAAGCCTACTTAATCTCATCTTAGGTTTGTCTCTGCATTTTTTGACATTATCTGAAATTTTCCTACATAAAGTGAAATTTCCCTCTGGTAAATTGAATCTGCAAAGACAAAGAGGAAGAATGTTTTACTTTTAAGAGCTTTCTTAACTCAAAGATATTAAATCCTTGTTCCATCCTACCCACGATAGTATCACAGAAACAATGCACCATGACTGAAAGCATAAAGAAACCTGATTTAGTCAATTAAAATTTGTATTATAAAGTTAATTAATATGGAAAGCCTGTGTATCACACTATGTGTAATAGCTGATGCCCACAGATATTTGAAACAGATAATCTGTTGATATTATTTGATATTCTTGCATCTTATTTACAAATAAATTTTAATTTGTTTTTATTTCTGTGTGCAAAATTTGTTTTGAAAAATTTGATTGAATCCTCTGAGTTGTGTGAAGAAAGAGATATAAGTCAGAACTGGAAATCCTTTTATTTCAGGTGTAAGCACCTGAAATTAACATACATGAAATGTTCATATAGAAAAATTTAGTGCTATGAGCCTGAATCAGTGATCAAGCCGTTTTAAACCCACATTATGTGGGGGACCGCAAGAACCAAGTCCCCCTGGTTTGTGGGGATAGAAAAAGCCTCTCCTAGGATCCCATGCAGATGTAGCCCAGTTTACTCCCCAGCAGCGGGTTCTCTGTCTCCTGGCCACCCTTCACCCCTCTGTTCTCCCATCCCCTGTCCCTGCTCCCCCTGGCCGCTCCCTCCCTGTCCCCTCGTTGGCCCCCGTCCCCTGGGTGCCGCCCCGGAGCCTCCAGGCCCCCGCCCCCCTGCCCAAAATGTCCCTGCACTTCCCAGTTTCGTGGCCTCTCTGTGTTGGACTCCTCCGTGGGTGGACGCAATAAACCCGTGGAATTTCCAAACGAAAGCCCTTCTCGTTTATCTCGTCGTTGGAGGAGTACAAGCTATCCGGTGTATCTGGGCTCTTGGGAAGTGTGTTCCAGGCTCCCAGCCTGCCTGGAGACGCTCTGGAAGTCAGCTCTACCCTCACCAGCAGAACCCCAGCACTGCAATAAAACTACACACATCTTTTCAGAAGCTGACACTAAAAGGGGCAATGAATTAAAGCAAATCAATGTTATAGATTCCAATTACTTAGTGTCAGATGATTTTCTGAAGAGAGAGCAAAGAACTTTAAACATGAGAATTTTCTACAGACCTTACCTGAACGAACTGTAATAAAAACTAAAATAACCTCTCCAATTTCAATATATTGCACTGATGGTAATATTCTCATTGCATTTTAACTCTGTTTTGAAAAGAGGAACTTTTGGAGAGGACTTAATTTTAACATAACTGTTTAAAAATATTTGCAAAATTCTTCACAACTTATTTATTTTCATGGGGGTTTTACCCCCAGATCAGAAATCTAGATTTTTACTTGCTTTAAGCAAATTATTTTTTATCCCAGAACAATAGAAAGCCAAAATATGTTCAAATTCTAAGGAAAAAAAATTTAAAAATTGCAGTAGCACCCAAAGTCTTGGGAATTTAGGTGAAGTTTTTGAGAAGCATGGGTTTTGTGCCTTATTAGAACAGATGTGAGATATAGAGAGAATTATGTCTGTTTTATCACTGCCGTCTGAATAAGAACATTTTGTTTTCTGCATCTTTTTTCTTTGGTGCCAGATAAATGCCATTATTGGTTTAATAAGGTAGAATTCTTTTACCTATGGATTAATTTTAAAACCATCTGTGCTCTGAAGAATGCAGGTCCATCCAAGAAAGCATTAGGTCAATATAGGTATAATATTAAAGATTTGGATTCATCTTTCAAAAACTACATAATCTTTTTTTAATAAAGAAACTTTTCAAAATTTCATGTAGTTTAGTTTATTCATGCTGTCATGTAGGTACAAAAATGATAATACGTATGATTCCTGGAGCATAGCTTTGAGCTCTCAGCAGTAATTCTGCTCTTATGGATGTTTAAAAAACTCAAAAAACAAAACAAAACAAACAAACAAAAAAAACTCACACAAAAAACCCAAAAACCACCCAAACAACCCCAAACCCAAAACAAACCAACTAACCAACCAAAAAACAAACAACCCCTCCAAACAATAAAAAAAATCTTATTTAATTCCCCCCCACCCCAAATATAGTTCCCTTTGACTTCCTTTTTGTGAAAGCAGTTTTCAATAAAATTACAGGAAAAAGCCCAAAGACATACCTTTTCACAATGTCTTAAATTTCATGTCTTTATGATCTTGTAACTAATCATACATTACAATTTTCTCTACAAAATTCTCTTTACAGGGCTTCAGCAGCAATGTCCCAGGTAATTAAATAAATGAATACATAATGATTCTCAGAAATAAGAATAGTTCTGAAAGCTTCTCATTTTTTTTTAAATCTACTTAAGTTTGGGTTTGGGGGTTTTATCTAAACTTTGCTTCACTTGTGTCACTTTTTTGTCTACAAATAAGTTAATTTTAGGGTGTAACTCTAGGTGAAATTCTGCATAGCAAAATATCTTCTGCTGTTGGTCAGTAGTACTCAAAACCCAGTGATGATCAGAAAAACTGCTCCTCCCCTAAAGCCTGGTTTCCATCTTGCCAGTCATACATTGAACCAAAAATGGAGACAAAGGCCATTTATCACTTTTATTTGCAGAGATGCATTTGCAGACCATTGCAGCCATATTTGGCTTCCAGTAGTCATTGTCAGATGCCTTAGAGAACATACAGAGGAACTACGGAGACTATATTAATAGAGATTTTCAGAACAGAAACAATTTTCATTACTCTTCTCATCCACTTAACACTTTTAGTAGTCATCTGCCTGTGAATTAATATTGTTATTGGTGGTCATAACCATCTAAAATACACTCATTTATTATGTGTTCCAGCTGAGAAATGTTCTCTATTCTTGACAGTCAAGTGCAGAGATCTTCCCCTCCCAGTCTACTCCATAAAGGACAGAGATATAACTCAGTGCAAAAAATGGAAATAAATAAATGGTGTAGTATAGAGCACATGCTTTTAATTCCACAATTTCTTAGCTCATAAAACTTTTGAGAGGGTTTAATTTGTGATTCTTCTAGACATATTTGTAAGAAAGCTACTGAATTGTTAATGGAATTTGGAGTTCTGTACATTATGTTTTTACTACGCTACTATTTAGACTTGGTATTTATGGTAGAACATTCCAAACATTATTATAAAAATATTATTTTCTGATTTTTCTTGGCTTAGTGTACTAATATAAATATTTTTGCCATTATGAATAATTAAGTGACTAATGCTTACTTATATTTTGTAAAGATGGATTACTCTATAAGCAGATTAAAAAAATTAATTTAGATGCTGATCCATCAGATCTTTCGGTTATTCATTATGAATAAGTGACCTGGTGGGGTTTCATATGACATATATCAAAGCCCTGAGGGCACTAGCAGAACTAAATGACTCCGACCATCTTAACCTGGGAGACACACACGTGTAAATGAACCCAGGAATTTTAATCTGTGTGTGTATATGTGCAATTCACTATTTAAGACTGGACTACCAGGCAGTTAGGAGGAGACCTTTATACTGGGTAAGCGGGCCCAGTGTGGGTGGGTGTTGATATCAGATGTGTTTAGGGGCCATGCAGAGGTTCAAAAGCCTTACCTAAGTATGAGTGTGCTTGTGGGGAAATGTGTTTACACTTGTGAACTTCAATCCTGATGAGCCAGGGGTTAGGAACAGGACTTGGCCATTTTTACTTAGACTTTATGAGCTCTGGTATCACTACCCCTGTGTGCTGCTGAATGCAGTGCCCTGGCGGCAACAGTCTGTGTGACTTCTGGTACTTTTGGGCCGCACATATGGGATACACACTGAACCTTGAAACTGGATGAATTTCCAAAGGAGAAAGCATCAGTCTTATCTAACAGCCTAGGATTGAGATGTCTGCGTCTCAGGGCTGGCTGGGCTCCAGATGTCAGGACGGAGTCCTTGGGCTCTAAAGGCTCATGGTTTCAGTGGCTTTCCTAACATCTTTAACACTTGCCCTGAATGGAAATAATTTTATCTTATCTTTTTGCAGTCATAAAGACTGTCTAGTAATGGGTAACTACTCCCTAAATTTATTTCAGCTTTAATTTAACTTTGTGTAATCATGTGTTCTAATTCCCACTGTTAGTAGATAATAATGGCAGGTGACATTGCTGTCTACCACAGCAGAATAAAAAATCATAGCCTTGTTTGATTGTACCAAGCTTAGGTAGAAGAATTTTGTGTAGGAACACAGAAGAATAGAAGAAATTTGGAATGAGAATGGAGACAAAATTTATGGAAAATATACCTTTCCTACCTTTCAGGAACATTGTATGTGAAGACAACTCCTGTGACTGCCTGAGCTCCCTCCTAACCTGAATTGTCCTACGAATCAAGGGGCTTATTCATAGCTAATTAAACAGTATGATCTGATGGAAAAGCACTATGGAATAATTTAGTCTGTGTGACTTACTCTCTAAAGTGTTGTCTTAGTTGTCTGAAGCAAGCCATCACACTAAAAGGAGTTAAAAGTAGGTTCTCAAATATCTGAGTAACACTGTGGTTTTGCTTCACTGAGAGCATTCCTCCTTTCATTTGGGCCTTGGTTATGCATCTTACAGAATTTTTTCAAAATTCTTTTTATTCTTTCACCTTCTGCATTTACAGATTCCTTTCTGCTTGAGGTAAAGAAGATTTGGGCATACATGATTTCTCCAGGGCTGAAGTGGGGTCATCTGAATTCTACAAACACAAATCAGGAAGTGTCTGTAAGACAGCAGTACAGAAAGAGCTCTCATACCCCTTCCATGAAATTAAAATGACTGAGATTTTCCCTGAAGTACCTGTATGCTAATGCACACATGATGGGGAACAAAAAAAGGGAGGTAGAAATCTCTGTGCAGACCAAGGGCTGCAATTTCACTGATTTCAAAGAGAAGTGGAGAGGCAGCTCACACTGTTGGAGTGATGCTGCAGATGGGTCACTGTTTCTTCAGGAAGAACAGACCAGGGGAGGAGGGGAATTGTCTTTTATGTGAACAGAGGGGACAGAGGGAGTACAGGGACCTTTGAACATAAAACTTTCTTTTCTTTCTCTTTATTTCTCCTGCCTTTTTACGTTTTTTGTCTGTCTGTGTCTCCTGTGAGGCTGATTAGTTTGCTAAGAGAGGTTGTAGAATGTCTGTTTGTGGAGATATACAAACCTGATTTCACAGTATTCTGGACAACCTGTTCTATGTAACTACACTTGGAGCAGGAATGCTGGGTTAGACAGCCTCCAGAGGTCACATTTCTCCTCATACATTCTGTGATCACTCTAGTAGATCAAAAAACATTCATCATTAGGCAAAATCTTCCAAAATGAAGGAGCTTGTCCAACTAAGTACCTCACTGAGGTCCACGGTGTAATGAACATACAAATTTCGTCATGGCCAAAGATGTATGCCAGGTGTGATGGTTAATGGCCAGAGAGAACTGTGGTTTGAAGTGAGATTGCCTGAAAGAACAGCTTCAAAATACCTTTAGAAATAAAAAAGTTTACTACAGGTTAGGGGAGAGCCATCTAAGCTCCTAGCCACTAACAGTACCAAGACAGCAAGATGAGGAAGGAGAAAAATATATATGAACAGCAAACATCACGTACTCTTTGGCAGGAAAAACAGGAAAGACAAAGGACACATCCAAAGCTGTGCCTATGGCAATAAACAGGCTTGTGCACCAAGTGTTGATGTGAAGAGTGTGATTTTGGCTGTGCATAGATCTGTACAGCCAGCATGCTGACTGTGCATAACACATCACCTTGCAGCATACTGTAGTCATGTCAGATGCTAGAGACCTCATAATAACACAGTTTTATATAGGATTTTAAGTAAGTATCCTTAGGTTTGTGTACAAAAGAATTCTAAAAGGTATAAAAAGATAGTGTAATTTTTTTTACAGTTTAAATGTCATGCATTAGCAGTCATAGTTTACTTTAGAAATTATTTTTTGCCATAGGTATATAGATTTATCCTTCTCCTGTAACCATTTGGATGACACAGCAGCCTTTCAGTAAAAGTTAATAGTAAGATTTAAATGAGGATCAGTTTTCTTGCTTGTCTTTTTACCTGCAACAAACATATTTGTTATGATAGGTAACTCTTTTAACATCACTGTGTTATGTATTTAAAAAAATAAAATAAACCAAATGTGAGAGACAGTTTCCTAACCTGTAAAAAGTTAGCATCAGGGTATGTTGTCAAGGCTTTGAGAAACAGAAATCAGTAGAGCAAGGTTTATGGGATAGGTTAAGTAACTGATCTTTAAGGAATTTGCTTCAAGCACACATGTTCAATCTTCACAGGTACTTGAATTTCCATCATTCTCACTGTTTTTTCCAGTTTCTCTTTCATTGAATTACAGAAATTGTCTCCAGGGCAGAATGTTCTCAAGGAAGAAAGCAATAAAGAAGGAACATTTCCTAGCATGATGGTAAAACTGTTTATTTCTTAAGAAAAATAAGCTGTATAAATTAGTTTGACCTTTCAAAATTTCAGGTTTTGGGGGAAAAAATTGCCTCTTTAAATTATATGGTTCCACATTGAATTGCTCTGTATTTCTGACCCTCAAGTCCTCCTTCTTTTTCACTTCTCTACTCTGATGTTTAGACTAATGCTGTGGTCCTCAGTGCCTCACTTTACTGTTTGGAGGGGAAAAGAAATAAAAGACATTCTGTGATGGCACTTTCTAAACACTTCTATGGCTTCTGTGAAACTCTGTACACAGATACTTTTTCTACAACCTTATTTTAGAACTGTTCACAGAAATGACTGACAGGTAATAGCTCTGATATTTCCATAATTTTCTGGTACAGTAAATGTCAATATTATTCAGCCAATCATAGCAGCTTTTTACTAACCTTTTTTCATTCTTTAGCTGACATTTCTCCCACCTGAAATGTTCACATACACACACATGCATGCATACCAGACTGGGACATTAGCAGACAAACCCTTATGCTAGCTGGAGGGTTTGACTCTAAGTTTTTAAAGAACTCCCTCATAATCCTGACTATCCCAAGTATTTTTCTACAGTCAAATTGCAAAAGATTAATTTAAAATTTTTGCATGAAAATACATCTTTTGAGGGTTTCATTTGGGAAACTTAAATTACAGTATTCAATTTGACCAATTGCAAAGGACAAAAATAATAAATTTTGTGCAAGTATAGAATGTATTTTGTTTCATGTAGGGTTTGGTTTGTAGTTGTAAAAGTGTTCAAGGCTTGTTCTCACCAGAAGGACCCATGGGAAAGGCACAGCTGCGGGCTGGGCGGTTGGAAGTCCGTTGAAGGGCGAGAGTCAGTTGGGAGCAAGGCCAGAGGGATGCGTGGACAGCGTATGAGCAGAGAGATGATTGGGGTGTGGGACGCGTGGACAGCGTATGAGCAGAGAGATGATGGGGTGGTGGGACGCGTGGACACGTATGAGCAGAGAGATGGTTGGAGGGGGGGCCGCGTGGACAGCAGCACCGCAGCTGGGCTAGCCAATGGGTGCCTTCCTTCCGTTAAGTCTCGGTTTGGTGTCAGTTATGGTGGGTAAGGATTTAGGGTATATAAAGGCTGCTATTTCTACAATAAACGGATCTCCTTTGAATGTGCATACAGGGGTCCTTGTCGCTTTGTTCCCCATTGCTACGGTTTCAGTAGGTATCGCTAAGTAGCAGCTTAAGACAGAAACTTTCATAACAAGCAACCATAAGAAGGAATGGCTTAGTTGCCTTCCTCCTGGTGCAAAACTGATTTATTGTCATTGGTGAAAGACAAATACTATCTTTTTCTCACAATTAATTCTTAATACTCATTGTGTACTACGGGTGAAAGTAAAGTGTCCTGTAAACGTGTATCGAAAGTCATTTTAAGACTGATTTCTGTAATCTTTTACCAACTCCTTCAGTTCATATATACTATCTAGATATCTTCTTCAGATATATTTATTATAACTGGAGATGCAGTAGCTAGAAAAGTATTATCGTCATTATCTTCTGAGAAGCTGTTATACTGAGATAGATGATACTTATTAAAATACAAATATATGGTCAAGATTCCTAGTAAAACTTACAGTAAATGAAATACTCTTTGAAGGACAGTGTACTTCGAAAACTGAATCACCACATTTTGGTACCTTTATGATGGCAGCAACAAAAAAAGCTTTTCCACTTCTGTGTTTGTTGAATTCTGGTTTGCAGTGTCAGCAAAAAGAAAGAAAGAGCGTGACACTGGGATTTATCTTTCAGTCAGCATAGGAAAAGATGTAGAGCACAGGAAAAGAGAATCATAAGGAATAAAAAGAGAACAAGAATATTTGTGTTTATGGATTGCAGAGATAGGTGACTGAAAAATACATAAAATTGGTAGAAAGATATCTTAGATCATTTATTTCCACAAGGAAAACACTTCCTATACACTATTTATATGAAAGGACTTTTCCCTTTTAGTTTATGTCCACAAAACCTGTTTGCCTTGCAATTCTGTAGAATGTGCCAGTTTTCCTCACTACAGCTGGTTCTCATACTAGATGTCTGTTCTTGGCATATCCAGTTAAGATATATACTTAACTAGTCCTATGGTGGTTAATAGAGCTAGAGAAGATAAATTAATGTCTTCTACATTCTCAGTTTTCCTAGTTTTATGACAAATTTTTCTTTTTTCACTGAAATTAAGTTTTCCATTAGCAGAAGCTGAATTTACCTTTGCTTTGGAGGCAGAATTCTGTCCCTAAAACAAAGAGAGAAATGGTAGTCACCAGCTTAGTATGCTTCTAAACAAGCTGAGTCTATGCTGGTTCCACAGGTGTTTTCTGAGGTATTTAGTGTGTTTGCCAAAAAGGTACTTCTAGAACTGCTCAGTTAAAATCATTCAGGGAAGAAAAACCAGTATTTTCATCAATAAAGCCTGAGCATGGTGCCTTTAGGAAAAACAAGTTGTTTAGTTCTTCTTGGTTCTTTTTTCAGTTTTGCAAAACTTACATAATTAAAGCTTGATTATTCTGCCTTGTTTTGTTCTCTTTTGTTAAAGGTGACCTTGATAAAAATGTTGTTTTCATCATATAATTTGATCTAGATCCATAGAATATTGCTGGTTAGGGAGAAAAAATAAATGGCTACATTTTCACAAAAATACTTAAGGTTGCATACATCCTTTTCCTCTAACTGCTCATTGCTTAAAGTGTACTATTTTACTTACAAAGTTCTATTTTACTTTTTAATTAAAAAAAAAAAACAAAAAGAGAAAAAGAACAATTATCCTTTCTCCCCATTTGCCTTCTAAATTGCAAAATAATCTATACACACAATTCTAGCTGAGACTCTTTTGAGAGGCTTGCTTTGCAGTAGCTGGTGTATATTACTTTCTAAAAAGTCATAAGTTAAGAAGCCTAAAGAAGCAGAGGGGAAGTTGCCTGCTTGTATATTCATACACGTGCAAAAATTTCACACACAAAGAATACAGTAGCTACAAAAAGAGACATTCTCATGAAATTCTTGTATTTTTCAATGTCATTAGCATCCCCAAGGGTACTTGATTCTTACTGTACAAGTCCTAGTCTGGAAAAATATATTTTGCTCTTTCAAATAAACTTACAGCTCAGTGAAGGAATAGACCAGAAATATTACACCCAACACAAGTCAAAGGATACAACAATTTTCACGTACCCTCTTTTGACTTTTAGTCCAATCGCATGCCCTTATTATATATTAAGGTTATGTTGCTTATGTTTGCTGCTCCTTTCCTTTTAGCTAAAATATCCACTTGAGCATCCATCACTGCTGTGAATATTACTGCAATATTTAAAGTAATTCTATATTCTGCCAGATGTAGTGTGTTGGAATGATTTAAAAATGGTTGCCAGTCTTCTTTGTAGAAGCCTTTTCTTTCTACTATCTTCTTCAAACACAATTCAGTCTCTTTATTTGAAGTGAAAGAAATAGATGTAGGGAAAAGCTTTGCATATAAGAAATGTCGGGTTCCAATACACCATACAGGATTGGGTTTTTTCATATTTAAAGACGGTATTTTTACAAATATAATTTTTTTTTAAATATTCTGTTCTTCTAAGAATTACATTAATAATACAAATGCCTCAAAAGGTTGTGATAAATTCTTTGATACTTTTAAGCACGGTGACAATACACTATATCAGCTGTATCAGAAATTTTGAATCAAGAATCACAGGAATATGAAAGGTCACTTTCTCCAACTTTTCTCACACTACACCAAATTATGTATTCTTGTGGCTAAAATTTCTCCTGAGGAAGAAAAATCCTGCATGATTATGATTATAACATTTTTGTTTTCTGTCTTGAGAAGTCTTTTTACTTTGACAATGCAGAATATGACTTGTCATCAATAGAGTAAGACAAAGAAATCCAAGTGGGTATTGACTCAGAAAAGAGAATCTATGTAAATTTCAAAATTTTTATTTTTTCCTTGTCATAAAACTTGTCTAAATCTCCTTTCTCCTACAGAACACTTTTGCAGGTTGTCCTGCCTATAATGATGAGGTATTACATCCGTGTAAAAATCTCTGTAGAGTTGGAATTATGTTCATTTATTGTATGTGTGCAAAGAGATACATGCTCACATATATATATAAAATTGAGGAAATTATTATTTCTACTTACATATTTTCAAGATACCATGTCTATACCAATTAGAGAAGAGGTATAAAATTTCAGAGATGTCTTACATTAATCTATTAACAACTTATGTACTTCCTAGTGAATGTTAAAACCTAATATAGTATCAATTCAGTGAGAAGAATATTTACTAAGGACAGAAAAAAAGGGATTATTCTTGTAAACAGGTATAGTTAGCTAAAACAGGAAAGATGCTACAAAACTCAAGAGAATATAAGTAGAAATAACTAAAACAGATGAATTTAGTCCATTTGCAGATAATTCTTTCAACTTAAAAAAAATTGAGATTTCATTTATTGCTCTTAATATTGTCTAGATGCAAGGCCTATGTGCTTTGGATAAGTTTACATACATTTCTGGATGATCATCTTAAAAAAACAACCACAACCCTCAAAAAACAAACAAAAAAATGAAGCAAAAGACAAAACCCACCAAATCACTACAGTAACAACAGGTGCCATCACCAACAACAAAGACATAACTGACCATTTTTCATTGTAAATGTGTTTTGCTTCATGCTTCGTTGAGGCATTCTGTGAGTCATCATTCTGCTGTTGCTGGTTTATCGCACCTCTTTAGATGTGTAATAGGAAAATCTTTGGATGGTCTATGGATTGCCTGATGTTGAATTTTTGTTTTTGTTGCAGCCTCTGGAGTCTGGTAATGAGAACTTGTAAAGACATCAAAGTGCACCTACACACATGCAGCCATTGTCTATACAATGAATTGTATTTCAGCAATTGTCTTCAAATGGACAGGTAAATAGTAAGTCATACTCAAACCCATCTGTATTCTTGACTGTTGAGAGCTACAAATCTAAAAGCATATTTGATTTGCCTTCCCTCTGCTATTGCAGGGAAAGAAAGTGTTCAATAATATATAGTACAAGAATAGATATGAGAAAAATCATATTTTTAGGTATTTATATACACTATTTCAGATTACTGTTTCTGAGAAAATTACATAAATTTGATGTTTTATGTTTTTTCATTTTACAAGCTTGTAAAATGAAGTTGAAATTTTGACAAGGAGACAACTTGTCTCCTCTGTTCTCCTCTAGAATTACAATAATATAAGCAACAAAACAATATTGAATTTCAAAATATATTTTATAATCCATCGTACTATTTTGTTGTAAGAGGATTGTGTTTCAGATGAAATGCAGTTGAAGAAAACTCATCCGTTTCATTGTATTTCTCAGAAAGTGGACTTCCTTTAATATATATTTCAATCTGAAGAGCGACATGCCGGTGAAATGAAAACAAATGACAGTGCTATCTCCAAAGAGACAATGTATTATTTCAAAATGTATGAAAAGGCCCTTGCTTTGCCCTTATAACAGTTAAATGCTCAAAGTGAGACAGGCAAAAAACGTAGTTAACTCATTCAAGGAGACATGAAAAGTGACCCTCCTTTTTTTCTCCAGTGTAAAGATAGAGGATGAAGGGGACTGACGAAATGTGTGTGTGTGTGTGTGTGTGTGTGTGTGTATCTGTGTCTGTGCCTGTATGTGAGTTTTACTGAAGCCTGTCTGTGGTGTAGGCAAGAATTAGAAAGAGACACTTTTGATTTACATGATGTCTAAATGCCAATTAAAACAAAATAAGATTGACTTGTAACACCACTCACATCATAAGAGGATAGAATATAGCTAAAATTAATAAAGATGAAAGATAAAATGATTGCCTTAATGGTGATCACAGTGATGATGAAGTCTGAATAAATTGTATTGTTGTTCAATACAATTTCTTATTTCAGGATTGAAATATTATTTGAAGGTATATATAATCACTAGACTTCAGAAGAAACTTGTTTCATTTTCAGTTTGAAGTATTTTTCTCTCTTGGTAATTATTTCATTATTTAAAGCTCTCTCCTGTGTTCTGAATAATCATGATTAACATTTGAATATGTTTTGAGATGTTTCTTTGGAAAGTTATCTGGAAGCATAAACACTCCTGCAAAATGTGAAAAGTAGAACTGATTTAATAACTTGAATGCAAGATGCAGTCTGTTCCTGACAGAGGTCTGGTATCAGAGAATTCAATGGAAGTAAAAAACCTACAGAAGATATTTGTTTTAAAATCATAGAATCTTAGAATCATTTGTGTTGGAAAAGACCCTTGAGATCATCAAGTCGAGCTGTAAACCCAGCACTGCCAAGTCCACCAGAAAATCATGTCTCCAATCACCACATCTACAGGTCTTTTTAATACCTCCAGGAATGGGGACTCATCATTATCGATGCCTGATCATCGTTTCAGTGACAAGCTTTTCCTAATATCCAATCTAAACCTCCCTTGGTGCAACTTGAGGCCATTTCCTCTTGCCCAATCTCTTGTTGTTTGGGAGATGATACTGACTCCTACATTGCAACAACCTCCTTTCTGGCAGTTGTAGAGAGGAATAAGGTCTCCCCTGAGAGTCCTTTTCTCCAGGCTAAACAACCCCAGCTCCTTCAGCTGCTCCTTATAAGACTTGCACGCAGATCCTTCACCAGCTTCTTAGGAAGAAGCTTTTTCCCTTCTCTGGACTTGCTCCAACACCTCAATGTCTTTCTTGTAGCGAGGGGCCCAGAACCGGACACATGACTCACCCAAGGTGTGGCCTCAACAGTGCGGAGTGCAGCCCTGGGCCTGCTGGGAACACTATCTGATACAAGACAGGATGATACTTGGTTCCACCCAGAGTCAAAAAGGTACAAGATTAGTTTAACAAGAAAAGCAAAAACCCTATTGCAGAAGTTTTATCTCTCAACATCATAAAAAGACTGTCCTGTTAATTATTCAAACATCCATATTCCTTAATATCAACATTTAAAATACCTTCTCTAGATTCCACTTTTTAAGTTGTAATGTCAATTTTTTTTCTTGATATTGTTAGAAGAAATAATGCATTTAAGGATTTTCTTTACACTACAAATACAAATATAAGTCATTCAAGGTATTATGAACATATAGGTTACCAGGGTGTGTTATATATGTTTGGGATTAAGTCCTAGTTTCAAAGTTATAGAATGCCTACTTCATTGTCTTCAGATGTGTTTAATAGAGGTCTAATAAAAATGAAACACTAAGATGAAATAAGTAATCTCCTACTTACATTCATCTTGAAATAGTAGTTCTGTGATTTTCTAATGCACATAATTCTGGAATTACGCAATACTCTGTAGAGAGTTTTATATCTACTTTATTCACAGATTATGTAGCATTCTAAGTAATCCTATTAATCTTTTAAAGTAAATTCCTACAGTCTTATAATTAAATGTACTAATTGTTGCTGGAAGAAAGATGAAAACACAGGTCTTAATACCACAGTCTAAATAATAGCAAGTTCAGTGATCAGTATAGACAAGAGAAAAATAAGCATCTGAGTGCAGGCAAAAAATATTGAACTTTAAGAAAGGATGGAAGTCTACTGTCGATTTTTACTTATTGAATAACTTCTACTAGGCTAACTGTAATTACTCCAAATTGGTGGCAGAATATTTCAACCATCTCCTAATGCTTTGTGGTCATAACTGACCTAGAGATCTTCAGTTTCTGATGAGTTAATTTAAGTTGAACAAAAGGAGATAGCTGGCACTGTGCAAAAACCTGCTGTGTATTTTTTCAATGTTCATGACATGTACCTTTGCATCTGCTGGGGTTGGACCAAACAACACAACATGGTATGCAAAAAATGAGAAAAAAAAGTTAAGGTGTGAAGTAGCTAATCTGTTCACTTATGTAATTTGAAAAGAAGGAAAATATTGGGAAGCGAGAGAAAAATGGGTAGAAAATAGAAGTGAAAAAGAGTAGTGGTTAAAATATTTAGGTTCAGTTGTAAAATAAATTCTTTATAACAAGTACTCTAGCTTCACCCCAGCTTCATATGGAGCACCATACTGCTTTGTGTTCTATGTTATTGGAATGCAAGAAGAAAAGATGGAAATCTGTTTTCATAATAAGAGTAAAATCACAGAATGCAGCCATCTGAGACAGACGTACAAGATATTTTATGTAGGAGTAAGTAAATGTAAAAAAGTTATATCTCTTTTGAATAGATTTGTAGGCAGATAAATTACTCTGTGAGGAGTCAATGCAAAATTGGTCTGCATCTTTGAATGATTGTTCAAAATAAATAAAAAAACTTCCATTGTTTCCCCCAGTGTGAATGGAGTTTTCAACACTATTCTTGAGCAGAGTAACCTTTGATGTCCATTTTCCATAAGGAGTTGTAATCTTTTTCTTTCTTTTTTTTAAAAAACTAATCTCACAAGATATGAATATCTTGAAGCTGTAGAAGTCTGTATGCAAATAGTTGCTTTGTCAAATAAAACATCAGTAAGTCCAATTTATTAACATATGAATACATTCAGCTTATTAGGCAAATTATAAAAAGCCCAGGTATCCAGCAAAAAAATCATGGAATTCCTTGGACAATGACATTGTATTTATAAAATTGTTTTAAATATTCCTGTGAGTACAAAGCCTCAATAAAATAAAAGTATAGCATAAGAAAACTTAATTTATGAAATTTTGTTATAAATAGATTGCAAGAATTAATTTCAGTGTCACACAGAATACATTTAAACTAGTTTCAGGAGCTAATCACTTTCTAGATTGTCTGGACATTATTTCAATTTAAATCCCAATCCTCTGCAAATAGTCATCTTTTTCTGTGCAGATCAAAAGTGTGAGGTGATTGTTTATGGTGTGTGGAATGTATGTGACATAAAATATGTGGATGTGTATCCTTTCAAGACCTGAGTGACAAGCATGAGGAATGGTTCTCTGTAGTGATGACTGCACTCCTAGCCCAAATGACAAGTGTGTGGGTATGTCCCTGGAGGGCAGTATCAAATTGAGAATCACAGTAGTGACTAGAACTAAGCTAAAGAAGAGAACTGCTATTACCTATTTTATGAAAACCATACTTTCTGTGAAATCTGGAAAGAGATAAAGTTAGGATTGATTGCATTTATTTCTAACCAAGATCAGAGACAATACTGGTACTTCGAAAAAGAAACTACTTTTTACCAGCAACTCTTTTTTCCTTGTTACTATACTTCTGTTTATGAAAAGATTTGCATTGTGCTGATACAGCCTCCTGTGGCATAGATGCACTAAAATTGTGATAATACATCAAACAGTCACTAAAATCTTTAAGGAGAATGTCTTTATGTCTATACATACATACCTTTTCTGCATCAAATTCATCATAAAACATAGAGGCCTATATCTTTACTTATTCAATGCCTTAATCAGTCCTGCAAATCATCCTGACAAGTTAATGACTTGTTTACAAGTTATCAATACTGCTATCTGAAAATATTAAAATATCTCAATACTGACTATTCTAAAGTATGTGTTTTGTTTTTAAACCATATTATTTGCACATTTTATGTGCAGTCATAGATACAAAAATAATCTCCTGTAGTTTCAACATGATAAAATTACTGTTGTGTTCATATATACACTGAAATAAGGTTGATGAGCAGCTGTTCCTTTTTATTCTCCCTCCTCCTTGTCCATGTTCCCATACA
The DNA here is from genome assembly GCA_013390045.1 of Picathartes gymnocephalus. Classification (NCBI taxonomy): domain Eukaryota; kingdom Metazoa; phylum Chordata; class Aves; order Passeriformes; family Picathartidae; genus Picathartes; species Picathartes gymnocephalus. The sequence continues at coordinate 48,374 of WEKY01040894.1, forward strand.
TCTACCTGTACCATAAAGTTGTTACTGCTGTAAGTCTCTTTATTTCATCTTTCCATTTGCCTGCCATTAACATTGCATCACAAAATCAGAGAGTAGTTTAAGTTGGAAGGGACCAGCTCCAATATGGATCCACTGTAGGACACAATAAGAATGGAAGGAGTGAAATGAGCCTTCAAAATCAAGGATGAGGGTGCAGGGGATGGTGTTTTAATTTTTAATCCTTTTTTCCCCACTACCCAAATCTATCTTAATTAGCAATAAATTAATTTTCCCAAGTTTGTTTTGCACATAATGATAATTGCTAAGTGATCTTCCCATCTTTATTTGGACCCATAAGTATTTTTGTCACATTTTCTCCCCTGGGTAGGCATCTCACTGCTGCACAAAATTAACCCACCGCAAATCCACGGCTTAAAGCTGGGTCAGTCCTATCAAACTGTTGACGGCCTTGCCCTGCCAAAGTCTGTGTATCACCCGTGATGGAAATTCCACATATATCTCGGAAACCCTACCACATATTCCACTACCTTTGATAGCTCTTGCTTCCTGCATCAATTGAGAATATCCTCTGTTGTTAACTATTGTCTGTTACTTCCTATCCTGTTGTTACACACATCTAGGAAGATTCTGGGTCCACCTCCACAAGCTCTGCTCTTAGGTATTAGCATTAATATGTCCCTTTTCTTTTCTCTTTTTAAGTTTGAACAAAATCCAATCCACTTAGCCTTTCCTTGTACTTTAGTCATTCCAGTCTCATGGACATTGGGTGGCTCCTTGCTGGATGCACTTCAATATATTGACGTATTTTTATGTTGTGCAAGGGTGTTCAAAATTAGGTGTCATACTCCAGACGTAACCTCACAAGCAGTAAATAGAGGGAAAAGTAATTTCTGCCATCTTACAGGCAGCTATCCCACTCATGCAGCCCAAGATGCTGGTAACCATCTTTGTTACAAGGATTCAATGCTGGCTCAAATTCCTACTCATCTGCTAGGGCTCCAAAATCCAACTCCGCAAAAATGTTTATGGAGAGGCAGTCTCTAACCTGTACTGGTGTATGGGATTATTCCTGCCCAGATGCATGACTTATCGTTTGCCATTTCTGAATTTCATGAGCTTTGTCTGTCCTTTTTCCAGCCTGTTGTAGTCCATCTGAATAGCAGCTCTACCCTCCAGCACACTGACTGCCCTCTTGTATTTGTTATTGTCTGCAAAGCTGCTCAGAGTTCTCTCCATGTCATCATTCAAGTTTTTAGTACACGTATTTGGCAGTGGAGGCTTAAGTACTGATTCTTGTGGGGAAGCACCAGTTATGAGTGAGTCTTCTATTAGTTTCACAGTGCAGTAATGATCAACTTTGATCACGATGGTCTAGCCAGTTTTCTCCTCATCTCATTTTCCATTTATCCAGCCCATGCTTCATCACTTTTGCTATAAGGATAATCTGGGATATTTTGCAAATTTCTTGCTGAAGTCTAGTTATACAACATCGTACATGACATAATTGCTCTTCCAGATTATATCTTGCATCATCCTGTTATGCAGTATTTCTCCTATTCCTTGTCTGATAAGCATTTTTTCCCCTACATATCCTTTATAATATTTGTTTTCCTATTTTTCCTAGTTTTCAGTCACCTTTTGTAATGTTCTTCTCCTCCTTACCTCTTCCACATATTTGGTGCTTGAAAAGTCCATATTTTCAGTCCTTTGTTCTGCCTTTTGATTAATTAAAAGGTCAGAAAAAGTTCAACCACATAGCTAAATAAAAATAATATTACTTTTACTTATAGAAAACACAGGAACATGTGTTCACATTTCTCAAGGTATGCTGCACCTTTGAACCCAAACATATGTGCAGAACACAGCAACTTCTGATGTGACCTCATAGTCACTTCTAAAGACTAAAGAGGCTTCTCAATTGGTCTATTGAGTGCAACCTGCCATTTCAAGCCTACTGGCACTACATCTTTGAGCCAAGGTGTTCTGTAGTAAATTAATATTGCAAAAAAACATTGCAAAGATTGAAATGCACAAAGGGCAAGAACTGCAGCAAGTGGATTCAGTAGTCTCAAAGACTTTGATGGGTTTAAAATGTTATTGCTCGCCTGTTTCTAGGTAGCTATGATAAAAATAAAAATTCATTACCTGTGGATGACAGAATAAATTTGTGTCAAAGGAGATTTTGAACTAAACTGAACTGTTGACAACTTCACTATAATGAATGAATAAACACGTATGGCCTGAAAAAATGTGAACTTGAAGAGTGCAATGCCATAGAATGAGGTTTAATGTACGCTTACTCTAATTTTCAGGTGAAATAGGCAGTCATAATTCAAAATCAGTTCACTCTGAAAATGTGTTAGAGATGGAAGATCAAGTTAATTGCAAGAGTTATGGTAAGCAAAAGAAATGAGATAATTGTCACTGAGATTAATCTTATATTAGAAGGATTCCTTGTTTTGTTTTGGTTTTTTGTTTGTTTGTTTGTTGGGTTTTTGTTTATTTTCATATTGTTTCTGTAATTACGGAAAGATGTTGATAAAGAGTTATACATTTATATTAGATTTCCCTGCCAGAGAAAAAATTGAATTATTTTACTCTTTCTTCCCCTTCTTGCATTTGCGACATCACCAAATAAAAGCAAAGAAGCATAGGTTTTCTTATATTTACAGAATGTGGTGATTTTTTCAATCACAAGTAAAGAATGGATTTTAACAAAATAAATACCACTGCAGAAATTATTCCTGAATTTATATTATTGATAAAATAAAAAATATGTTTCCTCTTCTACAGCTTTTAGCCATGAGTTATACCTATGAATCCTGAATCAGTATAAGAAAACTACTAAAGCTCATTTAGGCACCTGAACCCTGGAAGGAAAGGTTTTCAGACAGGAATTTTCTTCAGTGTTTCTAACTGATACATTATTTTGTATGCAGATAATTGTGGAATCCTTTCTAAGGTGCCAAGGTCTATTTTACTCATGCATAGTTATTTTATTGACAAAACTACCAAGTCTGCTGACATTTACAAGACTGCAGAGAGGCAGATGAAAATGCAGGGGGAAAGATTTTCACCAAGATCTCCTAAATTCAGATGCATTAGGTCTTTCTTCCTCTTTGTATCCAGCTCACAAGACAATAGGCTCATGGTCAGTAGAAGATTTTTGTGCCAGATAAAACTTCATAAGGCCCAGGTTTGGGTAAATGGTCTTTTTCTTATGGCTCAGCTCCACCATGAGGGTTCTTTTGAATTTAGAAAGTGATCAACAAGATGTTAACAGACTGTACATTAAAACATTACGTTCTACCTCAGTGGGCATTGTTCACATTTCATTTTCATCTTTTTCAAACACCAAACTGTGCATTACATTCAAAACATAAAACCTGATATTCATATACTTTTATAATAATGAGTTTAATACAAGTTGTTACTGCCTTTAATTTCAGCCACCACATCTGAGGCAACAGATATCATGCTAACCAATCATTTTTGACAAACTGAAATCCAACTCTGTCAAAGAAAAAAACATGAGAGAAAACTTTAGGAAAAAAGATCCTTTAATCAGGAAAAGTACATATTTCTCTTCTTCAGCAAAGGTATCCCATGTTTTAAATATCTTACTTAAAAAAACCCCAATAAACCACAAACTATCTGAAGAAAAATAGTAAAGACTTCAGGCTTAACAGAATTCTCTGGAGGTTCTTCACTATACATGGTGCACTTTATAGTTTAACTATGCTTTATTTTGGATAAATTAAAATATCCTAAAACTGTCTTCTTGATGATTATTTCTGCAAATTTCTGGAATCTCTGCGGATTAAGACATATTTTTATCCTTAAATACATCTCATGCACCAAACAAAAGCTAAAATTGTTATTTGCATAATTCTAGAGATGGGAATACAGTTCCTTTAATCATTTTCCAACAGCCATTTCAGCATTTCCTTTGAACCGAAGCGACTCTGCACCCTGTTATACCAGGTTTTGTTGAAAAAGTCTAATGTAAATACCCAGCTAAACTAAATTCCCCCTAATTTTGAAGGATTAGTGCCTGATATTCCTTATTCTGTGCTCACTATCAAGTTATGAGGTTTTAGAATAATACTTCAGTAGTCTTCAGTAAGACTACACTGTGAAGTAGCTGGATGCCCTGTCCTTTTTCTTGCCTTGTTTTCTGGATTCAACTACAGCAAGAGATCTGCCTATCCAAAAGAGGGAGCCTACAAGACAGTAACATCTGTTTGGACTGGCTGGTATTCTCCAACTGACTGCCATGAAAAACAGAACACCATTTTCTTTAAAAAGGTAGCAGAACTGGCACGAAAGTTAGCCTTTACCAAAGCTAACATTCAGTTCTGTAGTAGCAATTTATTTACGTGGTTTTGTAATTTTTTTTGATTCATGTATAGTTGAGAAAATACTGAATTTTCTTTGGTCTCAGCCAGACAGCCTTGCTTGCAGCAAAGGCCCCACTGCAAGCAGTTTGATGTTCTTTGAAAGGAGTTTTTGTCTTGTTTCTGTGATTGCAGATCTGATAACAAATAGAACTATATGAGCATCCTAGGTAGTTATTTTTTACAGTAACTATAAACTTATACTTTTTCTTTCAAGACTAGGTATGTGATAACTGTTAACAAACCAAAAAGCTTTTTGAATTAAACATCTATAGCTGTAGTAAAGAATGAGTTAGAACAATTTATGTTTCTAATGATTTAACTTAACATACATCATTGCTCTTCTGCTCTTCACACATTCAGCTTCCATATGTGTGAAGAGCTGTACTGAAAAGAGTGGGAATAAACTGTAAATGGTCTGCAGGTTTCAGCAGAAAGAAGAGTTGAATCTGAGGCCAAATAGCTAAAAGGGAATTATCCGATTCTGGGAACAAACCTTTTCCAGTACTGACATAGATTTTGACAAGAAATGCAGAATATATTAGGAAGATGGAATAACAAGTTGGAGATCTATTACACATTGCTTATTGTTCACTGAGATATCTACAGTAGCCAAAATGCCAACAGAGAGATAAAAAAGACATATATGCCTAAAAATCCAAGATCCAGAAAGTAATTGAGTTTATGTGATTTATAAATCTGCCTACCACTGCCCATGATACCCCATTTAGCTTGAGGATAAGATTCCTACAGTTCTTAGAAATGCCTTTCCATTAAGGTAGGTATTAGTCTTTCACTTAACACCAGGGTACTACCTGGCAAGGTTGATGCCTGCCTTTTTAATGACAGCATAGAAGTAAGATCAGCCTTGACAAAGTCAAGTCATGTACTTTTCCTGTAATTTTTGAGAATTGCTGAAGAAAAATCCAGCAACAGTTCAGAGAACAAAATGCTGCTTTTTTTTTTTTTT
>WEKY01040894.1:53778-65876 GCA_013390045.1 Picathartes gymnocephalus
TTTTTTTTTGCCCGTTTCTAGCCTATATTCACAATTCTAGAGGAGCAAGCACTTCTGACAGTCAAGGGGTATAACTTCCAAAATAATTGTGAGGACAAGTTTTATGCAGAGAAGACTGAAGACTGAGATCTAGACTACTATTGCAAAATCTTAAATCTCCTCACTTCCTTAACAAATGATTTGATTACTAGCTTGTTACTGTCCTACTGTCTTGGCCAGTAGCCTGATTGAGGAATAATTGGACTTTTTCCAGGAAGTTATATGAAGGGAAGATTATTTTATGCCTTTTCACAGGAGGCAACTGCTGTTCTAATCTGTGTTCTAGACAGATAGGTGTGGACATTTATTCCAATACAATTTCATATGCCCGAAAAGGGTCAGTTTGAGGCTTGATGCATGAATGGGGGGCAGAGCCATCTTAGGAGGAGAGAGGAGACTCCTACATGGTACTCTTGAACTTCTACATCCATGGAGTATTTTAAAACTCTAACTGCGTTGCTTGATCACATTGTCATTCTTCAAATATGTACCAATTCATCCATATGCCCTTCATTGTTTTGCAGAGTGTCATAACTGTAATTTTGCCTAAATTTAATTTATCTCATGGTTGTATAAAACAAGCAGGAAGCTAAACTATGTGCAGTTTTAGACATAACCTCTGTTCAAAATTGATTTCATGTAGAAGTTCCAAAGGATGGCTTAAATAACCTAGTTAAGCACTGACACCTTTAACTTCCTTTTAAGTAGATACAATCTGGTCTCTGCTCTCAGCTTGGTGAAAAAGATTGAAAAAGAGTGAACTCTATTTTCACTGCAGGTCTCTCTTCCTCTTCTATGTACTTAGTACTGTCTCAGAACCTGCTTGTATCACACACATAGTAGTCACTTCAGAAGTAAAGCCTTTTTTCCCATGTTTATTGTATAATTAAATATTAATCAGTTTATGTCCCTGCATTGCCTAGAATTCTTCAAATTTTTGAAGATACCTTAGGGTTAGACTTTCTGCCTCGTTTGACTTTTCACAGCTATGAACCTGAAGGAGTTTTTCAGCTCAAAGACATGCATTTTTAAGAAATTCTAAATAAATAATGCACATTTTAAAAAGATGGTCTGAGGGAGATAAAATAAAAAAGCTCACACAAGCTGGCACCCTGAGAGAATGCAAAACAAATGAGAAATCCCCAAATCTGTTTAACTCTGCAGTGCAGAGCTATTTCAGAGACAGCTGGCCAGGCTTCCTGGAAGTAGTACTTGTAAACAAAGTTCGGAAAAACAACAGAAAACCTACAATTTTCTGGTTATTATTTCAAGGGATTTTTTACAATACTGGCATTATTTTAAATCTTTAGATACAAAATTACTATGTTTGATTTTTAGCTATTTTCTGTTGTTCATTCATGTATGGCTTTATGAAGCATTTAAACTTTTCACCTGACTGTATACTGCAACATATTTTAGGAAAATGCCTTGTTTTAAACATTCGTTTTCCTGAATATCTGATTTCAAATTAGAGAATTACCAACAAAGAAATCATTTGAATTCTTCTGCCTCTAGGATATTTTAATTTTTTGTGCAAAGACAATAACCTGACAAGCAAAATATCCTTTACAGAAGAATTGTGCAGTGAATGTGCAGTGTGTGATGAGATGTTGTGGGTTGAATTCGAAACTGGGTAGAAATACTACAATCATGTAGTGGTTTTAGTTTGTTTCTTTACACTAGGTGAATAATTTAGTGTAGTGGTTTAGGTATTTTGGCTTAGCACTAGTGTACTTATTCATTTTCGTGGTGAGATAAGGATTTAGAGAAATGTAAAGTAGGCCTAAACTTTCAAACGTAAAAAGATAGTTTATTAACAGAACTAAAAGATAAAGAAATAATAAGAACTAAAATTAATCCTCAGATGTTTCTTTTTTTTTACTTCATTTGTTTTTCTTTATTAACAACTCTTTTTTCTATTAACAACACAAAGAAACAAAACTTAGAGATCTTTGGTTAGTTTACTATTTTTGAAATAGACTTTCATCAGTTCAATTGGGAAGAGGAGTCGCTTTTGTTTTACTATAGAGACTTTTCTACAAGAAACACAGTTCTTTTGTGGGTTTCAATATTACAGTGAACTCCTGCCTGGAAAAGGATTATTTGTTCACATGATAGTCTCTTTTTTGATAGGCGGCTTTTCTCATAACTGTTTTGAGGATTTATTTTTGTATCATAGGGTAGTATTTTAAGGATGAGTTATTCTAGTACAAAAACAAAGGTCTTTTCTTTTTCTGGAAGCAAGGTTTTTCTTATTTTTGGAGCAAGGGTTCTCTTTTTTTATTTCTGTGGTAAAGTTCTTTATCTCTCCCTCTGTTTAAGTTTCTCATAGACCACAGTTGCTTCAACATTTGTTTGTTTTAGCATAGGTGCCTTTGTTTAGGTTACAGTTAGACTGTTGTATCTCTCCAATTGCATTCACAAATTACAAGGACATGGTTTGAATATAGTTCATCCATGGTTTTACGGGAGAATTGCAGCTTAAAGCATTTTTTTTTCTTTTTTCTTTAGACTTTTAGTTCTTTTTTGTTGACTTTGGTATTTTTGTTGGTTCTTTTTGTGTCCTCATTTTCTGAGTCTCTTTTGTGCACTCTTAAGAAATTCTCCTGAGTCCAATAGTGCACAACAAAGGGTTAATCCCTCCTCCCGGTTCCATTGCAGCAGTTGGAAGCTGTTGCATTCCACAAAGGGGGGAGGTGGGAGTGGGGGGAGCTCCGGCTCAGAAACTACAACACAGGCAGCTGGAATTTTGGTTGTTGCGGGTTGATGTCTCTCTTTCGCTGGTTGCAGCACCCCCTGGGGAGGGGCAGAGGCGGGGGGAGAGACAGGGGCCCGGCCCAGCCCGGGAGAGTCGGGCTGGCCCCAGGGAGCTGCATTCCTCCCCGCCCAGGCAGGCACGGGGAGCAGGAGTAGCCAAGAGAGCGGCGGCACTGCCCTGAGAAGGATGGAGAAGGCGCTTCTGCTCCCCCTGCCCGGCCAGCTGCGGGCCGGGAAGGCCCCAGGGCACAGTCAGCCCCAGGGGACCAGCGGGGCTCTCTTGTTACTTTCTCAAAGCCGGAACTCTAAAGAGGAAGAGGTTTTGGCTTTCCTGTCTTGAAATGTATTTCGCAGAGGCGAGTCCACTTTTGAGTGGTTAAACAAAGTGCCCATCTGAGAGCTAGCCTTCTAACTGGTTCCCCAGGGTTCAGACATGCAGGAAGCTGCACTCTCCAGGAAACTGTAAAAACAATATCTGTACTGGAAAAAACTACTTTTTTTCAAACCATGACTTGAGAGAAGGCTGAAATTCTGTGTCGTAGGTAGATAGACTATCCTCTGCATATGAGTTAAATAAGTTGGATTGTTCCTTTCTTTTCATATGATTTTGTATAAGGTCTGTTTTTCAATATATGGTCAAAATCAGGGTGACCAGATCAAGCTTCAGGGCCACACAGATGAAGAAATACTTTGTTTTTCCATCTCCCTGCAGCTATTGTAGATATTAGCAGAAACTGAATTGCTTTATATAATTATGAATAAAATAACAGATCACTGAAAATGCTGATAAATACTTTGGTCCCTAAACTCCTCCAGTGCTGAAAATAATGAGTTAATAGGTTTTAGCTGCCTTCAAAAAGTAAACTGAAATTCCTAGAATAACAATTTTGACTGTAGATCCTGAAGTGAGAACTGATTAGCTCTTGAATACCCAATATTTTTGCTGAACTAACTTACAGAGACTGATATATTTTAACATCTCAGACCAGCTTCTCTTCCTTTATCCTATTAAAATTCAAGCATAACTTTAATGCTACTTCCCCTACTCTAAGAATGACGCAATTTTAACCACAGCTATGCAATTACTTATCTTATTTGCATAGTACTATAATAAAAACCTATTCCTAAATAAGATAGCTGTTCATTTTCACAAACTAAAAATACTTGGGGCCCATAATTGTGCTAATCAAATCATTCTCACAAAAATGTTTATATGACCAATGAATCAAATTATGCTTAGTTTTGTTTATCTTAGTCATGGGAGTAGTTGTTAAGTACACAATATAGCTTAAGGAAAGGTTGCTAATATTTTAAGGATGGTTTCCTGTATCTTGAAAAATACAGACAGGCGGGCACATCTGCTGTGTCCAGAGAGGTCAGGTGCTATAATACCAGGGCAGGAGGTAGCTATTTCGATAACAAAGGGTTTTAAAACTAGACTTCTATTTATATTCTACGAGCTCTGTAGGAATGTCTGCATGCTCAATATTGATCACTCTGTGGTCAGATTGTGAAGACTGCCCTATCATGTGTCCTTGAGACAGTAATGTAGAAATCCATTTGCCTTATGCTTAACCTTTCACACAGCTGCTGAATTTAGTTACTGTGTGTATGGGACTTTGGAAACAACTATATTCCCAAGGCAATGATGAAAATGAAAGAAAAAAGCACTGCACTAAGCTTACAAAACTATGCCACTTGCCATATGTTGTATAATGTTCAGAATTACACCTCTGTTAAAATCCTTAACTTCAGCTTTTACTAGCATGTTAAAATGAAATTATCTACTTTGCTTTTCAAAATAACAACTGTATTTTCTGGGTTCCTATGATACCATGGGATATACATACTTATGTATCAGTGTGGTGGTCCAGCAGCAACATGTTATGTGTGGTTTAATTCTTGGGCTTGGAGCTAGACAAGGCTTCCAACAGACTCAGAAACACAGCATCAGCTCAACTAAGATAAACCTTACCACGGGTGAAAGGGTGCAACCACAACAGACTTGCAAAAGAAAGAGCCATATACTGGATGATGACAAGAGACTGCTGGGAAGTATTTGACAGCATGAGAAAACAGCAAATAAATAAGTGACAAGGCTAAAATTCAACAAAATAAATATTCAGCCTTTGATATAGGTATTAATTTTTCATCATCTTCTGGGAAAAAATTGTTTTGATAGCTGGATCTAGCACACATGCTTTTGACTAAAGTTGAGCTCATATATTTACAAGTTTTTAAAATCATCACTCTTCTGATAATCTCACAATGCAATGCCATTTATGTTTATTAGCACTATTTGATGCTGACAGCACTACATTAGGAGTAATGGAGTAGACTAATAGAAGAAGATGTGCAATATTATAGTACATATATATGTATGTGTATATATTTTGCAGGTTTCACCATTTATCAATCTATATGTAATGTGAGAATGGGAGATTTATATTTTAAAATGTACCTTTCAATATAAACAAAATACTTGAAAGATATTTGATAGTCTTTATGAAAGGAAATTGTGCATAAAATCCCTTGGCCATCCTTCAAGATTTATTGATGTTGTTCTATGACCTTTCTAGACAAATAGTGGATCAAAGAAAATAAAACTTGAGGAAGGCTAACTGCATGAAAAAAGGGCAAAAATGTCACACTTTAGTCTTTCATCCTTTGAACTTCCCAAATCACAGTATTTGTATCCACAAAACACTTCCTTTTTATCTCATTTGCAGTTTTAATAATTTGCTGGTGATTCTTCCACATGCTACTATTACTATCATGAACCAATATCCTTGTAAGAAATAAATGTCAATTTTTTCCCTGTCATAATAAGACTTTCATCATCATCATACATCTCAGAGAAGCTGTGACTTTTTCCTCATCTGTTGGTAAGCCTTTTGAGTCTATATCATTTGTCCAGTTTACGGGAGACAAATTCTCTCAGATCTGTTTCTGTATAAGAATAGCATAAAGCCATGTAAAATACTTTAATGTATCTCTGTCTATTCACAGTCAGAGAAGAATTTTGCTAGTGGTAAAATGTCTTGATACCCAAAAGCTAGCTTTGTTCATTATGACACCTTCCAATATGCTCAGAAAATACAAAAAAAAGAACCCAAAGCATAATGCTCAAGAGGAGATGGAAATGGAATCTGTTCAGGCACAACAGATGGTGGATGTAGCAAAATTCTGGAGTCAGAAAAGGGGATAAATTTCAGCTAACTTTACATGCTGGACTATGTTATTACCTACACTGAGATGACTACTATAAACTCCTTTTAAATTTAGTGGAGAAAAACTGGAGTAACAATTATCTGACCTATTTACATTTGCACTTTAAGATAAGAAAAACTGAATACTGAAATTGCTTTTTTTTTTCCTTTTATTGATTCTAAAAGTGACCAGTCGTGATACATACTTCTGCATTGCAAATAATCTGAACCATATTCTGAGGTATTAGAAAAAATGTTTTTATTTAGAAAAGTATAAATTGAGCCATGTTTAGTTGTGAAGTATCTTCCTTCACCTTGTGACAGACCAGAAAAGATAAAGTTCCTCCTCTTCAGTCTCCAGAAATGACAACATGTATATATTTCTCAGTCTTCATAACAAAGGGAAGAGTTCTTGTTGCCATGGAGGTAGGCAAGAAAATTCTTAGAGTTCAGTCCTTTCATAAAGTCCTAATAAAATCTTTCAGCAGCTTTTCTTCATCTCTCATCTTTTATATCCTATAGAGTGGACTAAAACATTACATTAGTTAATTATTCTTATAAAAATTCCACCATTTTTAGCTTTGAAACTATGGTGGGTGACATTATTTCTATGGATCTCTCTTGTTAATAAATATTGCAAGGGTACAGAAAACTTCCTAATAAGTTCTTAATATTTTTTAATAAATTCTATATTTAAACTTTTAATTTCTCTGTACATGTGACGATATTAAAATGTCCCTGATTTTGTTGTTGGAACCTCAAGGAACAAGCAACAAATGTATTAGAATATCTTTGGGAGTAATTTTATCATATTTGTTTTGGATATCTTGCTGGCAATTTCAAATACAAGAAGTGAACGGTGTTGAATATATTCACTATCTACAGATTTCAGATTTGAAAATAAATCAGTGTCATGACATTGCATGGAGCAAGGCCAGGCAAGCGCAGAGTCCAGTGTGGGAAACTGAGAGTTAACAGCTGTAAGAAGTAAAGCAGGACCCACACCTGCCATGGCTGCAAGGAACAAGGACTAAGCATTATCTTGACAGTAACTAGTAGGCAGTGTGAATGTCTTGCCTTGCCATTCCAAGTAACTACTTTAAAAACTCAGTTGGGAAGACCATCATGAAGACTTTATTCTGTTAGGATTTAGTATAGTTAGTATAGTTAATTCAAGGGGAGTTAAACTGCTGGGGACATAATTATTTCTGAATCATAAATTATTCAAAATAACCTCACTTTTAGATAGGGGTTGTATATTTAAAAGATATACATGACTTTAAGTCATGGTTTTGTTTTTTTTTAATTGATGAATACGTGGTGAGATGGGATACATAAAATCTTCTGATTCCATTTACCTGAAATGTTGAAAGACAACTCTTGTTTTCTTTTTCAAATCTACATACAAGCATCGCAGCTGAAGGTAATGAGATATTTACTTTGCTACAGAGTTCACAGGAGAAACTTTCCTTTCAGAGGAGAAATCTTCATCCATATTCTTGTAGGAAGACTGAACTTGCCAATTGAACATTATCACATAGTGTAATGACACAAATAGTTAAACACACACAAACCTGAAATCAGCGAAAAACAACAAACAAACGAACACCACCACTACCACCTCCCAAAAAACCCCCAAACAACCAAAAACAAACCCAACACTGTTGGGATTAATTGCAAAGAAATAATTTTAATTAATTTAAGGTTAAATATTTATTATTAACTCTGCCTTACAGAGGTCTACATTTATATGAGCTGTGCACCATTCCCTTTAAAAAACAGAACTGAATGTATAGAAGTGCAAAATGGACACATTTTCAACTAGAAAACTAGTAGTTTCCAGTTTAGCCCAGAGGCAGATAAGTCTGTCTTTCAAATTCAAAACATCATGTGACTGTGGCTTTATATTTTTTTTCTTTTTGCTTCTTTGGATGTGTTTTTTTGAAAGTAAGAACAAAAATGCAGTCATTGGTAGACATGTTCATGAAGTTCATACCCCAAGAGCAGTAGATGAGTGAAACATTATAGTAAGAGGAAGACACAGTAGACTAAGAAAGGAAATTCAAAATAGAACATATTTTTTATTTTCTAGGTTTTTCAGAAGGAATAGAATGGTACTTTGAACAGCCTGATATATTATCTGTAACTGACATGTTTCCTTCAAAACTCACTGTTATTTCTGTCTAAGGGTTAAATTATTTTTCGTCTTCTATTTCTTTCTAAAGTTAGGATAGAAATTGAAATCAATATATTTTATAAGGAAGTTTTCTTTCCTAGACAGTCCTATATTTTTTCCAATATAAATATTAATGAATAATGAATAAAGAGAGGAAATTGTTTGTATGAGGTCTGCTTTACCTTGAAAAAAAAAGCTATTTAGTAGCAATTGTGTTCTTTTATGTTCTTAAATGCAGACTTCTTCTCATCTTATATATTTCTGTGTATCTCTTCAAGTGAAGTTGGTAATAATTTTTTATTTGCTTTTAAAGGATATTTGTCACAACAACTTTGTTTACATAAATATATCTACCTGAACCAAGTTAAGAGAAATATAAAGCTCTTAAAATCTTTTGACTTCCCATAACTGATTTGTCAAGTAAATTCTATACATATATTTAATGGATTTAACAGCAGCCAAATGGATCTAGAAATACATGTATACTGCAGCCTTGAGGAGTAAAGGTCACACATATGCACAGATGCACATACATGAATCTATATCTCCATATTTATTGTACATGGAATAAAGAAAAAAGGTGCCAACAAAGATATTCCTTTTGCCTGAAAAGAAAATTTGTGTGATTGACAGAATGGGATGCAGTTTATGCTGTTCAGTTTAGTTTGATAAAAATCTGAATTTGTAGGATAAAGTTTTGGCTATTTGAGTCTCTGACATATCTTAAAACATATTTCTATTACTAGCCTTTTTGTTCTGTATATCATGATTCAATTCTGAAGTTCTTAAAAGAAGTATAAAGACCCAGTTTTGATCTCAGTCTGTATTTTCACATAACTCTATTTCTATTGTATTTAGTTTGATTTAAATCTCATAGATCCTCTGCTTTCCTAAGTGATTTGACTGCAACAAATGCTGTAAAAATATTCTGATGCAGAACTAATATTGCAGTACTGTCTTTAAAAATGTAAAAATCTCTGTGAGGAAAAAAATACAGTGGAGAGAAATCCAGTAGCATTTTTATTTATCAATGAAAATTATAAAATAGTCATATGAGAACAAGAACTGAACATACACTTCAAGAATTATTCAGCATGAGAGTTTTTATCCGCTACCAGAAATGTTGGTTTAGAAACTGACTCATTTCTGTGGTATAATGTCTTTTCATAGCTGCCCTTAAATACTTAAGAAATTCTGTTCAATATGCGTTCTGGTTTTGACTGGAACACAGTTAATGTTCTTCACAATGGTTGGTACACTAGGGTGTGTTTTAGATTCATCCTGAAAACAGGAATTCAGGGATGATTTAGCTACTACTGGGCAGTGTTTGCACAGAGCCAAGTCGTCTTCTGCCTCTCACCCCACCACACCAGTGAGAAGGCTGGGGATGCACAAGAAGTTGTGAGGGGGCACAGCTGGGAGAGCTGAACCCAGCTGACCAAAGGGATAACCCAGGACATATGGTGTCATGTTCAGCATGTAAACCCGGGAGAAGAAGAAGGAAAGGGGGTCATTCGGATTGATGGTGTGTGTCCTCCCACATCACTTGTACATGTGACAAAGCCCTGTTTTACTGTAGATGACTGAACATCTACCTGCCTCTGGGAAGTGGAGGATGAATTTCTTAATGTTTTGCCCTTTCAAGCACAGCTTTTGCAATTAAAATTGTCTTTATTGCTCAATGCCTGAATATTTAACTTTTATTTTTCCATTTCCCACCTCCATCCAACAGTGCCAGTGAGTGACTGGCTATGTTGGGCTGAGCTGCTTCTGGGGTTAAAAAACAACAAAGAGAAGCAGCATGAGTAGGATCCCTTCATTGCCTGAATAAAACACAAAAATCTAATCAAGTGCAATGCAAATGTGTGGTATATATAGATGCATGTGCTGGAGTAAGAAAAAAACACACAAAAATGTGGGGCTTTTTGTATAAGAGTGGAGAACAGTTTTGTGTGTGTGTGTGTGAATTTGGAAGTGATTTTATCAATTGCAGAACTATCTCAGTAATCATCAGAAGAAAAGTACTTGTTTATGACTAATCTAGAAAGAACACCGTCTTGGGAAAACAGGAAGATAAAACAGAATACCTAGTAAGAGAGGTTGATTAAAATAACTTGAAAGAGATCAACAGGATGATCTTAAGATTCTTCACTGATACATTACAGACAGCTATTTTGGAGGCAACACAGATAAGAAGCTGATAGATTTTCTAGAAACTAGAAAAAGACAAGGCCTAAAGTTATGGTTAACAGTTTAAGGCAACAGTAGGTACTAGAGAATAATCTATAATACAGCTCTGAGCAAGAGTACAGTACTGACACAAATGCTGTCAAAATGCCAATATATGTCAATTGATCAAACACATATTCCAAATGAAAACAAATTAAGGTCTTGGTAATATTTTTTGGACCTGGAATATAAATGTTGGCATCATCATCAGAAGGTTTGGATAAAATTTAGGCTTCCTGGCCATATGAAAAGACTCAAAGAGTTTTGTCCTACAGAATGGCAGGAGGGAAGGAGGAAATGGTAAAAGGAAGAGCAGAGAGAAAAGGCAAAGAGAGGATGCGGGCAGACTGTGCAGTTGTCAGTGGGGGCAATAAACCAGTATGTGAATTTACCTAGAGGCTTTCATCACCTGAAATAATATAATCCATCAAGGATGTAAAAATTGTGCACATCAAGTTGCAAGGTAGAGGAAAATTTAGTTTTAGGATTGGTATTCTGTTCCTTAAATGCAGACACTATGGGAGTACCTGGCAGCTACAGCTTGAAAAAGGTACGTATTTCCAGTAATCTGGTGTCATCTCACATGCTGTTAGACACCAGTTTATGTAACTAAGTCTCCCATTAGATTATTTAATGTAGCTGCTCACTGAGATACATTTTTCACTAGGCTATAAAGAAGAAAGGTGAAAATAATTTTTATTTGCCTTTTGAGAAATTTGCAAAATGAGTTAGGTGACCAAGCAGTTGTGTTGACAGGAACTGGACTAAGGTTTTTAAGGCAGTATTACCCTTAATATTGCCTTCAAACAACAAAGAACTGACATCTGAGCCATTAGTCTTTCATATTGCCCTCTAAGAAAAATATGTCCTAAAATCCTTTACATTAAATTATCCATGTCTAAGCCATTCCCATGACAGAAACAGACTAAAACAGGACATACCAGCTACCTCAAATTTCTGTTGCAATGAGAGCATAATTCATGGCCACTGCATGAAGATGGATTTAATGCCTAAAATTCCCCCTTTAACCATTCATATCACACAATCAAGATAGACTAGAGGGAAGGTTGTTACTATTATATTAATTTTGGCCTATTTATTATATTGAAAAATTTAAGTGACTCTGCTTTTTCTTCATATTATTGTTCTGGTTTCAGGCAAGGACAGGGCTAATTTTTTGCAATAGCTGAGAGGGAGTGTGGCCAGACCCTAACATGTCTCGGTACCACCTCAAGTCATTGCCAGGGGCAGGGGAAACGGGACTCTGGCTTCTGAGAGGAAGGGTGTGGTTTCTGTTCGGGTGAAAGCCTAGCCCTGATGGGGTGGTCAGGTCAGTATTTGTTGCAGGTTTTCCATGCAAATAGTTTCTTTGTCTTACACCTTTTGTTATTAATATTGTTATTGCTACTGTTTGTTTTCTCATTTGTTCCTATTTCCAGTAAATTCTTATCTCAACCTTGTGGTGGCTATGCCTAATTTCTAATTATAACAGTTCAACACTATCAGCCTAGTTGCATTCAATAAAAACTTTCACAATCAGAAATGGACTGATATTGGGGTTTATTGAAGTGAAGAAAATATTAATTTGGAAATTGCCATTGATAAATGCACTTATTGCATTAGTGCTAAATGTACGTACCAAAAAAAAAAAAAAAAAAAAAAAAAAAAAAAAAAAAAAAAAAAAAAAA
>WEKY01040894.1:65911-80853 GCA_013390045.1 Picathartes gymnocephalus
CTGTTTGAGCATTGTGAAAAAAAGAAAAAAAAAAAAAAAAAAAAAAAAAAAAAAAGAAAAAGAAAAAGAAGAAGAAAATATCAATAGGTATTGGATTAATCTTAACTTTGCAATCAATTAAGCTTCATTTCTCCTGGGTGTCATCTGACATAGTGAGAGATTCAAATCTTGTCAAAGAGGCATCCCTGCTTTGGGGAGAAGTGAGGAGCCAGCCTGTTGATTTGTGTGCAAAATGGTGTTGCATTCTCATCCTCTGCCATGGAGGATTTCAAATGCCAGATTTCTGTCATAATGGTGAGCGGGGCAGAGACTTTATATGTGAATGTGAGATACAGAGAGTTTGGTTTACAAAAGCTGTGGGTCTTGTGTAAGGGTGGAACAAAACAGTGACGTGTTGGTATCACTCCCTCTTCCTAGCCCCTGAGGCTGAGATCAGAGTTATCTGTCCTCTGCCTGATATCCTGTCACTTCCTCAGCAGGCTAGCACACCCACATTAATTCCTTTCTCATGGAAATCCCCTCATCACATACCTCATGGCTTTAGACCTAATTCCTACAAAAATGTAAAACAAAATATCCTGCCTAAAGGGTAACTCACTTCAAGTTCATCCTATGGCATACAGTGGAAGGAATCCATAAATACAGGACTGCGAATAGGGAGCGGTTATTTTCTCTTTTCTCAGTAAAAACATTGTAGCTGGCAAACGGCGCTAGTGCGTGGCAGGATCGAAGCAAACAGAAGGTGTCAGTGTTCTCACAATGCAACAGTTACACTGGAGTCATGGCAGAACGCTACAGCGATTTAGAAAGCAGCTATCGTATCAAACCAAGTAGAAAACCTAATACAAAGATATCTCCTAAAAATTGTATACAGGAGACCCCTTTGTATTACTCATCTGTAACTGATACACAAAAAATTTCCCTGCAGTCAGTCTGTTTTCGTCTCTTGAGCTCTGTTACTGTTGTCTTTACAGTTTTATGCCTCTTCATTATTTTCATCATTACCACTTCTTTACCATCTTCAAATTCTTACTCATTTCTAAAATGTTTACTGCTCTCAATTTCTCTGTTCAAACAAACCAACTTCAGTTCTATCCGCAGGATGCAGTTACAAATTTTCTAATGCCTAAAATATTGGTAGATGAGGGTTGTTTGTTTTCCTTGTGTGGGCTGGAGCCATGGTTTTTTACCAAAAGCCTTTATAAGTTTTTAAGTCACCTAGCAATAGAGGTTTTCACTATTATTCCGAATGCCTGCATTTGAGTCAGCTTTCCTTCAAGTAAGAACTCAAGATCAGTATTAATTATTAATGGTTTTCTTTGCCTGTGCTAAATGTCCTTTAGTTGCATCTAGGACAGACTTAATTTTTTCTTAACAAAACAATTTCTTAACAAAATAAAAAATAATCTCCTACCCAAAGCAAAGTTCAGACAATTCTTTGTTAAGCACATAGACATTAATTCTTTGTTTTGAGATCTAATAATTTTCAGAGTAGACAGCTTTTCCTTTAGCTCTATATTGGGGTCTCTAAAAGACCTCTTATGACCAGAATTTTATAGTTAGTGTGTTCACTGCCGACATTCCTGTAGTATGCTTTTTTCATTTCCTGAAGCTTTTATAGTGACGAGTTTGCACCTGTTTTTTCAACAGTGTAACTGGAAGGCACCGTGATACAAATCTGGTGTCACATCTGCATCACTCATTCAGCTTAGCAGATAACTGTGATTTTTATGTAATCCAAATGCACACTACAGGAATGCAGGTGGTGTGCAAATGGAACTAGAAGGCTGATGCCAGCAAAACAAACTCTTCACTGGAGACAGAAAACATTATGATGCACAATATGTATGAACTGACCAATAATGGCTTTGAATTCTTGCTGAAGAATATTTTGTGCTTATCTTGAACTTTCAGTTAAAAAATTTCCTTAGTAACTGTTTTTCCAACTCTTCTTTCTTTACATAGAATCTCTAACTAGCTGTAACTCTTGAAAATATCCCTCTTTGGGTGCCCTTTTTGTTTATGTGTATTATTGTTCTAATATTTTTTGTCATCACACATTTGCCCATATCCCCCAGCAATTTTTTTTTTAGTTACCCGCAAATCCCATTATAGAGCACGATTGCATAGCTGAAATATGCCGTGTACATTTTCTTTATTTTACTGATAGTACTTATTGCACTCTAATTCACTTCTGCATTCCTACCTAGAATGCACAGAAGTGCAAAAATCACAACAAATCTCTGTGAAATTCAGACCATTCGATAATTTTGCAAGTTTCCCCTATCCTCCCTAGAGGACCTTTCACATCATATTAAATAACGGAATCCCAGATTTAATCCCCGCAATTATGCAGTTCAACTACTTTGAGGAAAAAAACCCTTATCTTCCTTTCACGTAAAGTAAATAAATTCTTAGTGAAAACTCCATTTTATTTCATTTGGTTTTATGTTCATCCATCTGCATGCAAATGGTAGTGCAAAAAATGTAGGGAAAAATAATATTTTACTGAACAAAAAGAACACTTTTTTAGCCAACTCTACTATGCATATTTATTTTACATTATTATTTTGTTAACTGTAGGGAAGTGCAAAGCCATGAACAGAAGTGAAACCACAATTACTAATTGCATATGTTTTAGAAGCAGCTTTTCATTATCTGTCATAATTTTATAGCATATTAGAATTATTTTTTTCTGGGTACCGCAGTCATTTTCATCATTAGAGAGTATAAGAAGCTCATTAATTACCTTGAACAGCCAAGTTACTTTCTTCCTAAATTACATGTCTGTTTCCTATTTTATGTTTAAGACTTTTCAAGATAAAATTTAAGCTTCTTTTTTTTTTCCTTCTTAGAAGATGTACTAAAGCAACATGATCCGCTTCATAATTAAATGTTTTGACATGAATAAGCTTATCTGCTTTCCTAAAGACAGTGGGTGTAGATCATCTGGTTATACAAGAAGTCTTTATCGTCAAGTACAGGAATATGAATGCAGGAAAAGTTATAGATACTGAAATAGCTTTTTAGCATAATTAACAATTTAAATGCCTTTGTGGAGATCTGAAACAATGATGGACAAGAGAATTTAATATTTCATTTTTGCTAATCACAAAGCTGAGCTATTGCCCACTAGATGACAATGAACACCACTACCATTAGTACTTGATCTCTTTGTGCAGGCAAATAGAAAATAACATCAGGATAAAAAAAGGACCGTCAACAAAAGAATTTCTAGCTTTGAATCAACCCTTTTACTTGTTCTAAACTTATGGGTAGTGTCTGCCTTTTGACTGAAAGATAGTAGTGCTGTAAGCTGAGTAAAACGAACAGTGTTCTCACAGCTGGACTAGGTAGAACTTCAACTCCAGACATCCATCTACTCTTGCAATTGAATTGTGAGTTATCAAGTCATATTTCAGAGCTGACTGAGGCTTGCAGCCTCATACAATTGGGTCTTTCTGGTTCACACTTCAGCATTTCCCAATCAGGTCACTATAGAAGACAGCACTGCATTTCTGTTGCTCTATTTTCTGCTTGTTGAAATGGACTTTTCTGCTCCAGTTTTGTACCAGTGATTTTCAGACCATAAAAAGTTATTGAAACTCCTTTCAGTATTACTCCTATATGAGGGATCTGGAATGAATTGTCTGTTTATGCCAAAGAAGCTTTCAGCTATGAGTCTTTAAAACAATTCTGTTCTCTGCTATTCTTTCTAATGGGTAGGTGTGGGAGAAACTAAGTCTTCCTTGTTTCCTTCAGAAAGATATTTTGCTTTTATAAAGCTTGTATGTGACTGTTCATGATCTGGATATTCATAAGTTTTCAAGCACTCTTTGTATTTTATTTATTTCATATTCAAGTGTTATTTTTTGTAGCCATAGCATATTCAATACTTCCTAATGAGCATTCAAATGCCATTCTGAAATAACTCAGTGGGCCACAAATTGCATTCTTCAACAAGGAAAGAGCATTCAGGTAGACAGGTAAAGCACTGTTTCCCAGAATAATAAAAATAGTAGTTTGTATCTGAGTCTTTTTCAACATACTAAGGAGGTCTTGGTTATAATGTTGAAGCTCTGCAATGGTCCTTTGACTTTATTCTTATGTACCTAGGAGAATCAGTCATATTTTCAAGAAATGGATACGGTATCCTTTTCCACTACTCAAACAACAGTGGTTAATTCAGCAATAATATAAAAAGGTATGATTTTAACACATTTCATACTATTTTCACATCTCTTTATTATGAGTTCTGGCTATGTGTTCTATTTCTCTAAGGGGAGGAACTTATAATTCTCTAGCCATAACATCATCTACCTTAAACAGCATAGTTTTAATGATTTGGGACAAGAAAATATGTTTACAGCTATGGAAAAAAAAGTCTTTTACAGCAAGTTCAACTATTAGTCTTACTGTCAATTGTAAGTACTAAAGCAGATTTTATATATGATGATTGAATAAGTTTTCAGTGATAGGGTAGTAAAAGCTATTTTGACACAGCAGAGTGATTTGGACTGAAGTGATTAGGACGTGAAGGTGGATTGAAAAGTGAAATGAGACTCTTGCCTTGGGGGCTCATTATCAGCATCAAAAAAGCTGTCTGAATCCCAAATACCAGCAATGTACTGTGAGGGCTGCTGCTGGGCCCAGTACTTTTAAACATCTTTATTTATGACCAGATGATAGGACAGAGTGCACTCTCAGGAATTTTGTAGATGATGCAAAACTGGAAGGAGTGGTACCACCAGATGGCTGTGTTTCCATTAAGAGTGACCTTGACAAGCTGCAGAAATGGGCTGATGGGAATCTTACAAAGCACAACAAAGGGAAATACTAGCTCTCACGGCTGGGCCAGAAAAAACCAAGGNGCAAGAATAATCCAAGGCCCCAAGGCAGACTGTAAGCCCCACTGACTGGAAAACATCTTGACAGAAAATGGCCTGGGAGTCTTGCTGGACAAAACGTTGCCCATTATGCATGAGGGAAAATGAAAAAAAAAAAGGTTAATATCAAAATGATTTGACATTTAGTTACCTGAATTATACATTTTGACTCCCCATGTGCTATACTGACAGTGGTGACTCTGATTATAAACTGAAAAACCAATATTAATATTTATTAGGGAAAAATATATTTGTGCAAAAGCTTTGACAAAGAACAACATTCAAAGTTACTGTTTTTAGTAGTGATATAATTCTAAAATACATATGAAGACCAGAAATTCTTTGCCATGATGAAAAGTCTGTTAAATACAAAGAACACAATCTAAAAAGGTTTTGAGTTAATCAAATACAGACTAGAAGGATCTAGTTTATTTTTAAGAAGAAAAGGAAAGAAAAAATATAAGAGCTTTTTAGAACTCTCCTGTGTAAGAAGGAAAAATTCTTTGCAGGAATTTTCTTTTATACTCATCTTTCTTTAAAAGCACTAAATAGGAAATTTGTAAGTAGGCTGTGAACAACTTCAGTCACTGCACTACATAGTTTATCAGCTACATTACAAACACATGAATTCTTGTAATACTGGTTAGCCCAGCATGATAGTTTCTTGTGCTTGATACCAAGCCAATTTTATCAGTACTGCTCCTCAGAAATTTGGCCTTGTAAAACAAAATGTATCTTTATCTTTGTAATAGAAATAAGATGTCATATGGCTGAGCAAATGCAGTGTGCTCTGTGAGTAACCACTGAAATTCAAAGTCGAGCTATCAAATGCAAACTGTCACACAGCTTAGGGTAATTAAAATTCCCTTTTCCCCTACTTCCAGAAGGGATTTATATTTCTTTTTTTGACAAGAAAAATGTCTCAAGAGATATTTCTTATTTACAAGGAAATGCACCTCCTATGCTACATTGTGGTAAAAATTACATATAAGGGGTTTTTTTCTGATTTTTTAAGAGGAAAATACGTTGCTTCAGAATGCACCTCCAAAAATATTTCCTTACATTTCCAAGTTGCACTAATTAATTTTTATCTTGAGTTATACAGTAATTAGATTAATTTTTGGATTGTGTTTTTTTGTTGTTGTTGTTGTTGTTGTGTTGGTTTTTTGGTTTTTTTTCTTTTTTTGTGGCAGATGTTTAGGGATAATTCATGTCTCCCAACTTTGGTCATACAAAATATATATTTTTCTAGGCTAGTTCAGGCTAGTTCTTGACATACCATTTGCAGTAATGGGGGTAAAAATGCATCTCCAGAAGGAAGCAATTTCCAATTACAAAAAGTCATAGAAGAAGAATCTCATCCAGAGCATTCAATATTGGACCAAAAATTAAAGCATAATGATAACTATAATGATTACAGTATTATTACTGATCTAATCAATAAATTACCTAAGTTTTAATAGTTGAGACCGTTGCCAGTGAAAATACGAAAATTTCTGTAACAGCCATCTTCTTTAATACTAAGTCTATTATCTATCTATCTACACACCCATCATGAAATTGACTAGCACCACTTATTAGAGATCAAAGAACTCTGCTAGAAACTATCACAGAATCACAGAATGGCTGAGGTTGGCAGGAGCTCTGGAGACCAATATGTCACCTGGAGTGGGTTGGTCAGAGTAGTGTATGGTGAGGTTTTGAATATCTCCAAGGATGGAGATTCCACAACCTGTCTGGGCAGCCTGCTCCAGTGTTTGACCTCCTTCACAGTAAGAAAAAGTTTTTCTTATGTTTAAGTGGAGTTTCTTGTGTTGCAATCTGTATTTCTCTGGGTGCTACTGAGAGTATTCTGACTCTACCTTTCTGAATCCCCCTCCTATCAGGTATTTATACACAATGATAAAATGCACCTGAACCTTCTATTTTTGAGATTAGAATGTCTCAGCTGTCTCAGCATCTCCTTGAATGTCATATACTTCAATCCCTTAATCATTTTGCTCTAATTCTAGTGCAAAATACAGACAGAGGAAAAGGCAGTTTCTGCTCAAAGCTTTCAGGAGGAGTATCTACCAAAAGGAGACAGTAATAGATGTTCAACTAAGCTGAGAATGGAGAGAGGTGGTGTAGGTCTTGCCTGTTCATAACCTATCAACCTCTTGCCTGCTCATAACCTATCAACCTGCAATGTCGTAGTTCAGGCTGTATGCACACATACAAAGACTCTGCTAAGTAGAGATAAAGGAAAAATGTATTTAAGCTTAATTAAGTATAGAGAGCTAGAAGTAAGCTACTTCTTGCTCTGAAATAATGCCAGATATCATGTGAGGAAATTCAAGGTTTTCCATTTCTAATTTCATTTTATTACATGAGTTAATCCTTTACCTGCTTGTTTCCTGAAGATGCTTAAAGTTATGAGTTCCTATGGATGAATTCTGTTAGAGATTTTTTAGTAAATCTAAGTTAACAGTAAAACAATAAAATGGGATTAACAATTAAAGCTATTCCCCGATTGTAAAATGTGCTTTCATTGTGTCTCATTCAGAGAGAGATCTTAAATCTTAAAATGTTAATTTAATAATTTATTTTTAAACAAACTGAATAATTTCTAAATCATAGCAGGAAAGTGTATTTATTTCAATGAACAGACTTTTTGCTTTTCAGTTTATAAAACCTATAGATATTATACACAGAACAAACTTTGCATGTTTTAGAAACAGACTTTGCATATTTAAAACACATTTTAATGTTACTGGGAGTTTGACTAAGGAATTTATACTTTAGAATTTATTTTTTGTGTGTTTTTTTTTTTTCTTGAAAGTTAGTTGAAAACAGTCAGAATCAAACCAAATCATTTGGTATTATGTTCAGCCTAAGCCTCTGCTTTTTGGCAGATGCCCCACAGCCATCGATGCAGAAACTGGCTGAAGGTGATTTAATGGCATGTATTTTAATAAGAATCCCAAAAGAGATCCCAGTGTATGAAGCAATAAATGTCTTCTATAGGTCTGATAAACATGACATCTTGCTGAACACCACACAAACTGCCCTGAGATCTCGGCCATTGGAATTATCAGATGAACCTCTTAAAAAAGAAAATAATTTCTTGGCTCAGGAAATGTTTGTTTTAAGAGATCCCTGCTTACAAAGGCAATAAATCCTGGTCATTTGAGACTAAGAAAAGTTTTCACCACCTGTAAATCAAAACTTTCCCTCTGACAAGACTTTTGGCTACTGTTCAAGATGGATTTTTGGCTGTTTGAAGTTCTGAAAGTCAAGGTTTATATTCTTATTTGTAAAATGGAAGATTTGCCTGACCTTTAAATTATGCAGTTCAGATAAATGATGTGGGTCAAACTAAAAACATTAGACAATGTTAATGGGAATTCCACTTCTTAGTATTTGCACCTATAAAACCATTTTCTCCCTCTTCAATACTTGAACTGTGAATTATTGCTTGAAATTGATGAATATGTTCACCACTCCCATTATCTATTTGATTCTTCCCCAGAATAAAAATTACTTTTATCATAATGTGTCCACACCATTGCAGGATCATTTATATGCCTCAGGCAGAAAGATGATATAATTTTATCCAATTCACATTATTATTCAACTATCAATTGATATAATTGGGAATGCTATACATATAATATGCGATCAAGTGGGCCAAGAATATATTCAGCTGTTCCATTCATTACACTGAAATGATCAAATGGATAGTTCAAAAGCAAAAAAACAAACAAACAAAAAAAAAAAAAACAAAACAAAATCCCAACCCAAACAAACAATCTCTGCCAAACAATTTTATCTGTTACTCCAAAACATGTAACAGATACATGTTACACACAAAACTAATATTTTTGAAGAACAGATATACCGAGATAAATGTCAGATTAGGCAGAGAAATGCATTTTTCCTTTTTTCTTCCACCTCCTATTCCTGCAATGGATAATGGAACTTACTTACAAGTACACCAGCTACTTGACAATATGGGTGAAAAATACAGGACAGTGGATGGATGCTCTGGCACAGTTTGCCACAGCTGAGACTATGGCAAAGTTATTAAGAAGTCAGCAACATCTTTTAGAAGGAATGAACCTTTTCCCTATGTGTGCAAGGAGATAGATGAAGGTACATATGTACATTAATATCACATACCTTTCAAGGCAGTTCTGTGCTGCACAGTTTTTTTTTGAAGAGAGTGTAGAGATCTTCTTGATGTGGGGACTGGCAGGAAATACATATTATATAAATGAAGTCTGGTTATTTAATGATGATTAAGAGTGTTAGTACTGCATGATAAAGCAGAATGTAGCAAAATGGTAATCCTCCAGAGTTGTTCAGCATTCAAAGAGATGACACTTACGATACGGAGAAAGAAGAAGTGCATGCCTAGAGATTGCCATTACATCCAGGGAAAATAAATAAAAAAATAGTTTGTGGTCGAGGAACCTGGGATTTCCTAGGTTTCAGGACTTGTAGTTCTGCCAGGCATAGTACAAGACAGGTTACTCTGACTTAAGAATCTGCTTTTGTAATTAAGCATTTTAGTAATATTAGCTGTTTTTCTCTTTACAGGTATTGAACCTCATATATACCGTTCCCTTCTATGCTATGAAAAAATTTCTTTTTTTGATCTTTTTCTGATATAGCTTTGGAGCTGTTGTGGTTAGATGTAATATATGTATGTTGGCAATAGATGGTAATATAGTTAGTAGCAACAAGGGCAAACATGGCTCCATGACTGACATATTAGATAGTAATTATAGTAACTCTAAGAGCCCTTGGGAGAAATGGCATGAATTTACCATTTACCACTCATTTATTATTCCTTTTCTTATATCCCACTACACACATAGTTCTCCCTGCCACAATTTCCAGTTCACTTTTTTCTTTCTAAACATGTCATTAGTTTTCAGAATCTACAACATCATAGAGAAACTGTAACTTTCTGTCTGATACCTATTGTGGAAGCTGCTTATCAGAAAGCTATACATTTCCTATATTAAATACCTTGAATTTTGCTCTAAATGACATTCTACTTACATGGTCTCTCTAAAACTTCCAATTCCACTTCCCAACTTTAATATTTCACACTTCCAGTTAGCTTCTCTAAGCCATTTGTGAATTCAGGCTGGTTGCTATGTAAAACTAAGTAATCCTAATTTTGTGCTCCTAGCTTTCAAAGTGTTATATATTCACCTACAGGGGAATAGAAATTCCAAATGAGGTGGAGGGAGAGGAATTCAGCACCTTTTTAGTGGATAACCCACAGGATAAGCCCATCTAATCCTTCTCCTATGCTGTATGTTCTTGACTCCTGACTTCTTTTCCATTATCAATATTCATACTCCTTGAACATCTCTTTTCTTAATACTTTCAATTCTATCAGTCAGTACTCATTTATTCCTTTTCAATAATTTTTGAGAGTCTGTTGAATATCCTGGAATGCTTAGTAGTATGCAAGTCAGTTGCATCTAGGACTTAATTTGCAGTTTTGTTGCAAGACCAATGTGAATTCTACTTCTCAGTCTTTGAAGTCCCTGCTGTTGTTTCTTCTGTGTTATTTTTATTTAATCTAGCAAAAAATAAAGCCAACCCTCACTTTTGCCTCTAGTTCCACTATTCAAAGTTTAGGACATCATATTACAAAACTAGTTTCAAGATGAAATTGTAGCTTAATTCTGGTTGTGATTTTCCATTTGCTTTGGGTCTTTATATCTTCTTTAGATGCTGGGTAATGTGATGACTTTTACAGAATTTCAGTAAATAACTTTTTGAGACGGTCATATTCATTAGCAGGAGGCAGCACCAAGGTAGACTTTTCAATGTTCTTTTGTAAGAAATGGTCATAGTAGACACTTTTCACAAGAGATCACCAGATAATAACAGATTTTCATACTCTCTTGCTTTCCCTGGTAAGCTAATGATTGCAAGGCAATTATATTTTTAGAGTAAGTATAAATGACAAAGAAATCTTAATAATTAAAAAAATTATATTCAATGTTAGCAAATTATGCAGAAAAAATATTCTGTTGGAACAAATACCTTACTCATTCAAGCTCTAGGTAGGCTAAAGGAAATTATTATGTCTCACTTTGTTCAAAGCATGGCAACTCTTCTTTTACATCACCTTACCTCAATGGATGCTAGCTGATATTTCCCAGTTTTACCCCAAAGCGTGAAAAGTTAGCTTTAACCCAGCCAATTCAAAACTAAAGCATTAGTATGCCTAAGAAAATTAGTCTGAAGAAGGCACTTGAACATAGCCCTGCATGAGTTGCCATTAAACTTAAGAGTTATTCTTTCATACTCACAAAGGTGCCAAATGGATGGATATAGGTAGAAAATTACCTTTTCCCTTGTGCTTGAAATAGATTGCGGCACAGAAAGATGAATGAGGAGAAAAAAAGCCTAAAAAAATCCCAACCCATAACAAGACTTGAGGGGGTTTTTAACAGAATTCAATTAATAAAATTTATTTGAAATTATGAAAAATGAAACAATAATTAAGTGTGTATGAGATGTTTCAGGAAAAAAAACAGAACACAACAACTAAATAGAAGATTGATTAATTGGGAAATAAAAATTATCTCTGAATTAATATAGCTATTTATGCTAAGGAATGCTCTTGTTATTTTTTTTTTTAATTGTCTTATTAACTGAGAAGCATATTTAGAGTAGACATTCTGAAATATCAAACGTTTTCATACGGGCACATCATTTTGAGTTGATCAGCTCAATTGGGACTGAGGATGTGTCTGTGAGGGATGATTTTCATTGCTTCTGCTTGAACTCCTGGTGCAGGTGAATGAAAAATCCATCCTTTAGACAAAATAAGTGGCTAATATCTGATGATGTCTTCTCCAATAAATTTATGCACATAAAAATGGATTAGATGTAGAGCAAAGGTTTCTACATAAAATCAATGAATCTTAAATCCAGTTACCAGCTTCCTTAAGCAAGGTTCTTTCCTGAAGTGAGGGAAAGAGCTTCAACACTGAGCAATATTTTAATCTCTTCTTCATCTCTAAAGAAAAGAGTGTCTTAGATACAAGAAAGATGTATCTTATGTCTTAATATCTGTATTGATTCACATATAGGCCCAGGATTTCTTTTCACCTAGCTCCGGTAACAGGCGATCAACTAATCAGAGAAGATATGTACTGAGCTGCTGTCTCTTGCATTGATCATGTACATGATGAAAAAAAAGTAGGCTTGTAGTAGGGGAACAACTTTAAATAAATAAGAGAGGAAAAAATAACTAAAATTAAAAATAATATGTTAACATATTTTTGTTAATGTGCTTTTCTGCCTTCCACCCTAACAACCAGTTTTTCTGATGTCATGAAAATTTCCGTTCTGAAGGCACCAGTCAGCTTTCATATCTGGGGTCATATGGTAAGGAATACCCCTTTGGATTAATTTAGGTCAACTGGCCTGGTTGTGTCCCCTCCCAGAATCTTCCACACTCTCAGCCTCTTGATGTGGGAAGAATGTTGGAGAGAGGGCACTGAGGCTGTGGCAGTGCTGCTCAGCAGTAGCCAAAACACTTGTGTGTTATCAACACCTTTCCAGCTACCAATGCAAAGCACAGCACTGCGAGAGCTGCTGTGGGAAAATGAACGCTGTTTCAGCCAGACCCAGCACACTATTCTAAATCCAAATCACAGTACTGTACCGGTTACTAAGAAGAAAATTACATCTATCCCAGCCAAAACCGGGACAAAGGATTTTGTGAAGCAGAATGGTAAAGTAAAGGAGGAGGCAGACCTCACAAAAGCAATGGCGACAATTACAAGAAAGCAACCTTGCAGATCAAACTAATGGGCTACCAAGAAATCGCAGGCACCACTTCAAAGAGGGCCAGCCTGGTCTTTGCAGATGATGAGGATGCAAATGTGAGGATCCTGGGTATCTGGGGAGTTCAGAGGTATGTCAGTTGAACTACACATGTAGATAGAGCAATATTCACAGAAAGGGAAACTGGGAGGAAGGAAAAGGGGAATAGACAGAAAGGGTCACAAAAAACAGGTAGTCTGTATGCTTCTCTGACTGAGCCCTGTGCCTGATCATCACAATCTGTACTGTTTTCTTATATGGCATTAAATCTTGTTTTAATGACCTCTCTGCATAAAATTACTGTCTATCCTGTGACAATGCTGCAAGGACTCAATGACAGCTACCAAGGGGAAGACCGGGGTGAGTAAGGCAAAAGGAAAGGGCTCCCTGCCTGTGGCTGGAGCAGGACCGTGGAACACAGCCCCAGTGTACCCAGTGCTGGATGCAAGTGTCTGTACCTTTGTGAGAAAGACTGACACGGTTAATGGCTTAAACATTGCTGAAATCATCATTTGTCCACTATAGCAAACTGCAAAGAAGCAGTTGCTCATCTTTGACCACCAAAACCCACTCCTCCCCAGATATGCCTACTGACTGGAATTTCGACTGTGATGGGAACTTGAGATAAGATAAATGGGCACTGTTGTCCAATCATCCCAGTTTATAGGGAGAAGAATGTACCCACAAGTGATACTGGAAGAGAGAGTGGAATACTGATGGCTCGAATAATCAGGGAAAACTGCCAAGGTGCAAAGTAACCTCCCAGGTGCAGAGGGAGAGCACAGCTACACTTCAGCCTACAGCTGGCGTTGAACGAAGTAAAGAAAGAGGCAAACCCTGCGAGGCAGGTGGGGTACTGTCTCTTTGTCCTTTGTCAAGTGAATTCAGCTGTGATAACTTCCCTGGGAAGTACTGGGATATTCACACATAGCCTGAAGGTATCCCTCTCTGCCGATGGGCCATAATGGACTGAACTGCACTGACTAAATAGGCAGCTGGAGCCACTTGGACTCTTGACTCACACTATTACATCATCCAGTGTAAAACTCTTTGCCCCAGAGGATATTGGTCATTCCCACCTGAGTGAATATAACTTATGAAATCTTTGAATTTTGTGGACTTTCCCTGACAGATCAAGATTATAATTTTAACAGGAATATGACCTTCACTTCGACCACAGGACATCAAAATTGCTACAACCCAGTATCATTTCTGAATCCAATGAGTGGGGCCTCTATATCGTTCTACTTTTATTCTTTCTTTCATTTTCTTAAGTGTTATTTTATATGCCTGCTTTCTGTTGTGATTAAATTGTTCTAAAGTAAACCCTACATATATATATTTACAAACACCAAGTATTCAGTGTGGTTTACTCTATTCTGTCCCGCGGAATCTATTAATAGGGGTCTGGTTTACCCTTACCGTCTGGGGCGGGTTGTAACTCGTCTCCAGCCGGGTGTGTGTGGGGTCTGTGTGTGGATTCACTGGCAGCCTGTAAGCAGGCCCATGTGAGAAGTAGGCAGCTCTGGGTTTGGGCAGGGGTACCAGGTGGGTGGAGGTTTTATCTCGGGAGGACCCACGAGAGTGGTGTGCCTGTCCGACTAGTGCTGTGTGTGTGCAGCGAGCACGCAGCTGCAGCAGCTGGCTGGTAGGGACCTGTGGGGCGGGTAAGGGGGGCTGGCTGGAGATACCAGCGGGGCACAGAGCCCATGCTGGTGCTCGGAAAATCCAGGAATATGTGTGTGTTTGTGACCCTGGGGGGTGCCCTGTGCGTGCTGCACTGGTGTTTTTTGCCTCTGCCAGCTCAAGAGGATTAGGGAATGTGGCTGTTTGTGCATGTGTCTGGTGAGAGTCTTGAGTGAGGGAGCTTTTGAGGGCAGAGCCTTTTCTGGCGCTGATTATATGATCTGCTCTATCCGTGCCCTGTGTGGATCTGCTTGTGGCTGTGCATATTTCTGGGGAACACAACTTTGTTACTGGTTGACCCTGTTAATAGGAAAAAGGCAGAAACGTCCTTCAGACCAAGCAGAGGTCCCATGGAAGGGACCCACAAAGAGCATCAAGTCCAACTCCTAAGTATATGGTCTGTACAGGGATTGAACCTGCAATCTAGGATGATTTTAGCACCCTGCTCTAACAGAGCTAATCTCAGTAATCAAATATCTACGAACATTTGATATACTTTATTTGTCCTTGTTGGGGGTTGGGTTG
>WEKY01040899.1:0-105543 GCA_013390045.1 Picathartes gymnocephalus
GTATTGCCCAAATACGGTTGTGATTTTGTCTTATTATGAAAGATTATATGGAAAGAGCTTGGGAAGAACTGCATGGTGTGAACAGATTGCAGAGAACATGCAGAGTTGTGATGAGGTTCTAAATGTCTCTGTACGTGTAAAAAAAGCATTTTAAACACGTTGAGAGTGTGCAACTTAACAAGCAGAGCTCCTGAGAGGCTCCTGCACTCTGGCAGGTTCAGCCACATTCTGCTGTAATTTTATGGGAGAATTTGCTGTAATTCCCCACCAAGACAGCCTGCCTGCTCCCAGGAGCACAGGCTGAGTGGGAATGGCTGCTGAAGGACACTCACCTCGTGGTCGTGGTTCCTGAGCCCGATGCTGATGGAGCGGCTCGCCCTGGAGATGGCTGCAGTCATTGCATACAAATTAATCACCACATCTGCCACCCTCTTCAGCACCAGCTGCTCCTCCACTATTGTCTGGGAGAGAAAAAATCATTATCAGCTTGTAGTGTGTCAGTTTAAAACTTTAACCAAATATCAGTGCCCATACTTCCTGTGTAGGTCCAGCTTTATCTCGCATAAACACCCTAGGGTCAGAAATGATCATAGGTAGTTTTGGGTTAACTAAGCTGCACCTTTTAACAGTCTGCTTGTAGAATTGCTGTGTGTCTTAAACTACTGTGCTAAATGCCTGCAGCAGCAGGATTTGTGCTTACACAAGGAGAAGAAAACACCTAATTCACTGAGGGTGCTGGTGCTTTTGTTTTGGTTTAAAAATGTAACTTGTCCATTACACTGAGTACAGAAAGTGTATTTTCTCACACCCAGAGAGAAAGTGTTGTGTAAGGAAGTGCTGGCTCCTGCCACACTCAGTCCCCTGCAAGTTCCAGTGGGGCCCTGAGGATAAACTATTCAGTAACAAAGACAACAGACAAAATAAATAGTCACCTTGCCAAACCTACTTAGCAGGCCCCTGACTGTAGTTCCAAAATAATAAATGTTTTCTTCAAGCTTCTTGGCACTCTCCTACAAAACAAAATAGAACAACAATTTGAGTAGTTTTGTAACAGAAAAAGCAGCACACCCTCACCCCCTTTAAACAGGACACTGGATTTTCTCTTGCTGAGCACTGGGATTTTTTTAACATTCATCCACATTGCTGCTGAAAGCCAGGCAGGCACTATTCTTTCTGTAAAACATGCATAAAAATTTTCTAGAGTTTACTCTTGGTAACCTTCAGTATAGGTTCATGCTGACAAAAGTAACTAACAGAACATCCCATGAAAAATATACCTTATCTTTTTGCTATTAACAGAACATTAACTTTTGGTCATAAAAACCCTTTCCTAAGTGATTAAAGCAAGTATGTGTGGGTAATTCCCAGAAATTCTTACCTGAAACTCTGTTACAATTAAACAGGAGAAACTCCTGTGTTTTGTAACTGACCTTACTACAAAGGGCAGCCATTACAGACACTTTGATATGGTGAAGGCTCAATTTATACAAATCACCCAAATGGATCTAAACCTGGATTTGGTACAAATACAGAAGTAGAGCAGCCTTCATTGTCCCTTGATACCTGCACAATAACTGTAACTTCTGACCCTGACATGGTGCCAACACCTGCTTACACTGGAAAATCTCACTGTTCCTAAGCACACATTTTGGTTTGCAAAAACAGGAGATCAAATTGTGACAAGCAGCAAATGGAACAAACATGAGAGCTGTGCACTGAGGCCCTTACCTGGAGGCTGGGATGCACCACCCCACGGTCACCTACAAGCCCCAGATCCACTTTCCTGCCCATGGTGTCCTGTAACCTGGTCAGGAACTCCCCCAAGGCCACTCCCACATTCCCTTTCTTGATTGCTCTGAAATGTTGGGGACAGAACAGCTGTTAAGGAAATTCCAGGGGGTTCAGACATAACCAGCTGGAATTCTAAATGCTTTAGCAAAACACCTGCAGTTTGTCCATGAATTACCAAGTCATTCAACTCCTCTCCAAGACACCCACAAGGAATTCCAGAGACCACTACCCAACATGCACAAGGCAGATGTTGTGCCAATACAGCTTCATTCAGATACAAAATATTCATTACTGGACTTGAAAGAAATAATTACAGCTTGTGTAGAAATCTAAGACAAAATGCATTCAATGCCACAACTCCTAAATCTATGAACCATCCCATTAAAAAGAGACCCTGTAACAATGAGTTTTGACAGGCAATACATGGAAAATACTGCAGGTTTTCCCTACAGTTTCTTCTCTTATCTATACAGTTATCAGGTTCAGTTTAGTTTATTAAAAAATATTAACAGTAAATAAGAACATACTTAATTTTGTCAGTTAAGATCTTGCCTGCATGCTGCATCCCTGTCAGTGCAATGTACATTCTCAGGATTTCATTGGTTCCCTGGAAAAAACAGAAGACAAAGTGAGACAGTAACTTGGTAACTACCAAGTTTGCAATACTGGGCATTTTCCAAGCAGGTCTGTAGTGCCCCTGTGCCCTTCCCACTGTTTCAGTATCACAAGGTGACTCTCCACACTCATAAATTGCTGTCTTTTGCTTTATCTCAATTTTAGTTCTGAATTCATGGGGCTGTGCAGAAGTTGGGCTCCTCATTATGATTATAACACAAATGTATCCCAATGAAAAAGAAACCAGACTAAATGCATTTTGAGTGAAAAAAATTCTGCACTGTTCCAGTGAAGGAAATTTAAACAGTTGTAGAACTGCTCAAAATGAGCTGAGTTAAAATCAAGTCTGGCAGTGACTCTCATGAGCCCACGAGAGTCACTGACAATTCAGCTTAGAAAGAGAACAAACTTCAGAACCAACCTTTTTTTTCAATATAAATGCCCATCAATAAGTTAATTAAACTGCTAAGTTGATCTTTTATGAGTTTCCCTACTTCACTTGTGAGAAGCACACAAGAGGAAAGCAGTAACTCACACTGTGGTCAGTCTATAAAACCCATCATACCTTTTTTTATTATAGGAAACTACTATTGATATTCCAAAGAAAACAAGGTTAATCCTGCAGTCTTACTCCGTTACAGACTTTGCAGCTGAAGGAACGAAACCCTGGTCAACCAAACCCTCAGGTTTCTGCTCCCCTTCACAGATTGTGCAGTTTGCAGTAAAACTGGGATCCTGGTACTTGCCTCAAAGATGAGCAGGATCCTGGTGTCCCTCAGGTAGCGCTCATAGGGATAATCCTTCATGTAGCCAAGGCCCCCGAGGATCTGCAGAGCCTCACTCACACAAGTCCAGGCACCTTCAGAGCTGAACACCTGCCATGGAACGGGGTTTAACCACCAGTGAACAGATAATAAACCAGCAATAAACACAGGGTGCCCTGCTCTGGGCTTGTACCTACAGAACGCTGCAGTATTTTCTGTGCTACGCCAGTCCTGTTCACTCACCTGGAACAGTGTCCCAGTGGCTCAGGGGATTTGCTCAAACTCAAACAGTGCCCTTGCAAAGCACAAGGAGTCTCCAAAAGGGCACATCCCAGGGCAAGGGGCAGCCCCACACTGCAGAGCTGCTGTAGCTGCTGGGCTGGAGCTCAGAGCAGGAGATTTCTCCAGTGACCACACTGTGAGGGACACCCTGGCAGTCACAGCCTGGATTTTCCACAGGGTTTGTTCTGCCACCAGTTCCCTGGGAAAGCTGGCACAGCAGCAGCTTGGCCAGGCTGGCAGCTGGAGTGAAACTGAGTGTCTTTGTACTCATATTCCCAACCTGTTCCCTGCAGGTTTTATTTTGTGTAAGTCTGAGGCTGCGGGATACAGACAGAACAATATCTATAATTCCATCTGGCTGAAGTGCCTCTTTCACCTGTCTAAATGCAGCCCCTGAGCTCTCAGCCCTCTGCAGACTGAGCACAGAGCCCTTCCCCGGTTCTGCTTACCTTGACCATGGCAGCCTCCACGGAGCAGTCTGGGAAGCCCGGCCTGTCCATCATCCCTGCAGTCAGGTAAGCCATGCTCTCCATCACGTAGGCTTTCACAGCCATCAAACAAAACTTTTCCTGCCAGACAGCAATGTGAGCAAACATACAGAAATTCAGATGCAAAAGCCCACTGTCAACCCTCAAACTTAAAAAACCCTGCAGTTCTCATACGTTTAAAATCATCAAATTAATCAATCTATAAAAAGTACCACTTCGAAACAATAGTGAATAAAAAATACTTTAATACATTTATCATTCTGGACATTTAAAAGATCAGTGTGCAGAAGTCACCACCAGGTTCACACAAATTTCTAGCAAATCCTTTAAACCAGTACAGTCAAAATACCCCAAATGCAATCCCTGTCCTGGCACTTGGCACGGAGATTTAGTTGTTTCAATTTTTGTTACCTGAATTAATCCAAACTGGCTGAGTTTCTTATTGAATTGTTTCCTGGTACAAGCATACTCTGATGTCATTTCTTTAAAGAAAGAAAAACAAATCCATCTCAGAAGGATTGTGACAGACCATTGCTGCTGCTGGTGTCTTGCTCTGCATGGTGACACTCCAGTCTGTGCCCAGGAACCCCCTGGCTGCTCCAGCAGCAGCACTTTATGAAAATCTCCCCTACCCTGATGCTGTTGATCAAGTCTGGGACCAGCCTGTCAAAGGATTTGGAACCAGAGGTGTGTACCTTTACTCTTAGAGAAGTAATTAATTTTGGTGCTCATTGATTAGAGAGATTTCTGTTACTGTTTTAGCTAAATATTGGCAGAAACCAACTTTATTCCTAATTACTGTGTGTAGCTTTGAGCCAGTTATTCAGGTGGGAGGTTCTAGGGGAGATTAGACCTTCTAAAAGCAAGAGTACAGAGTTTTTTTCTCTTGGGAAGAACATTTTACCTTAGGGAAGTCAACAGAGGTAATAACCTCCCACTGTATGAACTGAACCTACACTGTATGAAAGGGAAAAAGACCTTATTTCAAAACCTCTGCAAACAGCCTTTTAATAACCATTTTACAAAAATTAATGTTAGTATTTTAAAGATGTTATGACAAGATCAAGACTCATGCTCCCACTCGGAATGTCCTGCATTCTCTGCCTCAGGCAGAGCAGTTCCTGCTGGCACCCAGCAACCCAGAGCACCCAATTCACCCACCTATCAACTTTTTAATCATTCCAGCAGATGCACTGCCCATGCTAAATCTTCCACTGTTGAGGATATTCATGGCAACCTGTGAAGAAATGGATGGGGTTTAACCCACACTGGTCATTGCTTCCTGCTTTGGTATTCCCAGGATTTCACTCCTCACAGGGACACACCTCCAGTCCTGGGAAGTGGCCTCACATCACCCACCACAGCACTCAGCATCCCAAGCAAAATGCTTCAAAACTGGGCTTTTCCTGCCACCCATTATGTCCAACTTTATATTTCAAATATAAAATAAATATTATTAATATAAATGTTTAAAAATATAAAATAATAAATCTAAAATTTGAAGTATTACTTCCAGTGACTTGGAAGTAATCTCTATTCTAACTACTAGCTCTCTAGTCTAATGAAGGTAAAATGTAGATAAAAATGTATTTATCTGCAGCTGGTAAACAACATTCCAGCACTGCTCCAGTTCATGAGATGGAGAAGAAAAACACAGTTTTTCTTCCTGCAGCTGACTTGTGATGGCTGCTCTCTGCCTCAGACTCCTTGCAGCAACACACCACAGAGGGGAACAAGAATGAAGGTGTAGAAATGAAATATACAAAATCAATAATGTACAAAAACAGATTTTGGAATCTGGTGGTATTTCTCAATATGGGTGACAGGTCAAAGTCTGTTACGAAAGAAGTCACTGTCCTACATTTTAACATGTGCAGGAAGACACCATAAAAAATCTCCTTTTAATCTCTACTACATTAAAGAAAATTATTTCATTTAGCATTTAAAAAGGCCTGGACTTGCCTGCTACAGCAGGAGTGAGAAATGGAGAAGGCAGAAGAGCAGTTTTGCAAATCCCCAGGTCACACTTACAGAAAAGTTACCAGCAAAGCCACCTGTGGTATCTTTCCTGGGGTCCTGCCAGCTTTTCTCTCTGTAACCATCCAGCTCTGGAGGAGCACCTGACAGCCAGGGCACCTTGGGCCTGGGCTGCCCTCCAGCCCCTCCCTGTGACACTCATTCCTCTGTCTCCCCGTCCACATCCTGCTGGAGGAGCCAGCAGGGGACATGTCCCCATTCAGGTCAGCTGAAGTCACCCCCTTTTCTGAAGGGACACCATGAAAAACAAAAAAAAGCCCAACAAGGAGAGAAGAAACTTACAGAAATCTGAGGTGGTGGCACACTGTGCACTGTCCAGTGACACCAATTTACAGATCAGTGGAGGAGTCTGTCCCCCAGCACCCTGCAGTGTGGCAGAGCTCACACCTCCCATGAGGGAACTCCAGCACAGG
The DNA here is from genome assembly GCA_013390045.1 of Picathartes gymnocephalus. Lineage (NCBI taxonomy): Eukaryota > Metazoa > Chordata > Aves > Passeriformes > Picathartidae > Picathartes > Picathartes gymnocephalus. The sequence continues at coordinate 6,391 of WEKY01040899.1, forward strand.
GGGAAAACAGACTCCTCCAGGCTTTTAAAAATCACCAGTAGTTATCCCCCACTGCTTACCTTAAATCCCCCTCCAACTTCTCCAATTACATTCTCTATAGGTACTTTGGTGTTTTCAAAATGCACTTCACAGGCTGAAACACAGAATGAACCCTTGCTCAAATATGACACAGAAATATTTAAAAGACATTCAGGAACATAAGTCACTGTTTAACAACAAATGAAGTCGTCCTAATGCATTGTTTATGACAGAATTACACATGCTTTGCCCAAGAAGTAAGAATTTGGGAAAAGGCTGTAGTTGACATCAAGTACTGATGTAAAGTATTAAAAATGTACTGAATGTACATTGTGTAAGCAGAGAACTACAGTTTTGTCTTTTAGTTCTAAGCATAAAAAGCTTAAGAAGAGCTGATGAAAATGGACTTCTAGATTAAACCTACTGGCCACTGAATCTCCTGAGTGGTTTCTTTCTGCAGTGAATGAAATTCACAAAATGAAATTTTTTTATTTCAGACCCTCTGTTAGGAAGGACTCCTAGGGAAAGCCAGCTAAAGAAACATGAAACTTATACTGCAACATGGAATAGGTATTGATTTGCCTCTGAATTCAGATGATCTAACCAAAGTAAAACATTACTATTAAACCAACTTCTGCTAACAGTTTGAAGTGATCCTTACTGTTGGAGCCTCGGATGCCCAATTTATCCTCGGGCTTCCCGTGGGTGACGCCCCCAAAGTCCCGCTCCACGATGAAAGCAGTGATTTTATCCTTCACCTGCCCGTCCTTATCCACAACCTCTGTCCTGGCAAACACTGTGAAAATACTTGCTAGGCCACCGTTGGAGATCCACACCTGTTTTGAGAGAGGGAAGAAGTGTAAGAAATGTAACTGTGCTGGTTTTGGGAGCACAGTTCCCAAGGGTTTTGTAAAAGGCCAGGCAAAGACTGGGCTGAAAAATTGCTGCTCCTTCCCCTGAGTTCTAATGAGTGTCTGCTCTCAGTGTGAGCACATTTCTGAGCAGAGCTGGCCACATGTGGTAAATTTAGAGCAACTTTAAAACCAGAATGTAACATCAATATGAGTAAAATTAAAATCCACAGTGCATTTCCACAAAGCTGGTACATCCTGCTGCTGATGGCATGTGAGGGATACAGGGGCCATGCAGACTGGACAAACCCCGTGCCCAAAATTTAACTCTGATGAGAAATTCTCTGATCAGCCTCTCCCCCAGGGTGGGTCTCTTCACACCACAAATGGATCAACAACTACAGATCAAGTCTGCAATGCATCAAACACTGCTAAACCCAGGACATCTCCACATTTCTTCAAGACTAGCTTTTGTCACTGTTTATTTTAGCAGAGAGGTTCCAAGCAGCCCTATTTCTAATTAAATATCAAGGTTTTTTTAAAAATCTATCCTGAAGGATGAAGAGATGGCAAAATACAGATTTAGATTTCTTTTTACCTAGGCTGTCATTGAGGGGGCTGATTAACTAATTAATCAACCCTCCCTGAAGCTGAACCCATTTGGGTGGGTGATAGAAAAGGAACCTGGGGTGGTTTTCTGTTTTTGTTACCAGGAGTTTAACACAGTAATTCCCTAACAGTGATTTTCTATTCTCTTTGTGCCTAATCCAACAAGGGTTATCTTTTTGACATGGTCATTCTCCTCTAGCTTGGAAACCTCCCAGTTCCAGGCTGATGCAAAAGACAAGGACACTTCCTACAACAAAACCCTTTCCTTTTCCCATTCTGAGTGGGTACCTTGGAGCCATTTAACAGGAAGTGCTTCCCATCTTCACTCAGGGTTGCTCTTGTCTGGATGGATGCAGCATCACTCCCACTAGAAAACAAACAAATATTAATGTTTAAAGAAATAAACACGCTTTAAAGAACCAAACTTGCATATTCTCCCTCTTCCTATTCTTTAAAAAGGAGGGGTTCTTAAATAGCAGTATATCAATTTTAGCTTTTAATTAGAAAAGAAGCTCACTAGATTGAACAGCTCTAAAAGTTACCTGACGGGACATTTCTGCTCATTACCAGGTTATCAGGGTTATGACTTGACCACAGTGTGCAGAATACCACAAAATCCACTTTTTGGAGCTACACTTTGAGTTGTGTGGACACACAATGAGCCTGTTGCTCTAAAACACATCAAGTTTAAAATGCCTAAGCCATGCCTCAAAAATTCCCACCCTGTTCCATATCCCAGGTGAAAAGAGGCTCAACAAGAACGAGAAATAAACATGTGACAGCCTCCACCAATGAGCACTTGGGCACATCAAGGAGAAAACAGCAGGTGAATGACACCACCACAATCCTAATTTATATTCTGTGATTAAAGGTTCACACCCTGCTTCAGTCACCACCTCACTCCATAATGTAACCAGCAGCTCAATCTTTCCTCTCTCCTTTCAATTCATGGAAGAAATGAAGTAAATGAATTCCTGGGATGGGAACAAGAGTCAGGGATTTAATGGAAACTGCCAAAAGCAGCACTTTGGGGAAAGAGTCTGGAGTGCTGCTTTAAAAACTAAAAAAACCCCACAGATTTATACACTGAAGCCACAGCCCCAAATAATGAAGAAGTAAGCTATTAAGCAATGCAGATGAAGCAGTGACCCCCGTTTTGGGGCTGTGGGGAGCAGCAGCACCTGCCAGGCTCAGTGAGGCAGAAGGCAGCAATGTGCTCTCCCGAGGCCAGGCGGGGCAGGTACTTGGCCTTCTGCTCCTCGGTGCCAGCAATGAGGATCCCCTGCAGAAACAAGCACAGAAAACTTTGCAGCATCACTCTGTGGAAAAGAAAAGGAGCTGACAAGCTTCGGCATGCTCAGAAAGCTCCGTTTGCAAATTTTATGGCACGGCAAGAGACAGTTTAATAAACAAAAGACTGTATTATTTATCAGACATTAAAATATTTTTATTAGCACTGTCTGCTCAGTTCTACGAGGAATTTTCTCTTGCTATAACAAACTCACTGTGGTTTCAAGCTTCATTCTGCTATCCATCCACCACTAAAGGGTAAATACTTATGGCTCTATAAAGTTCAAAATTCACACACTTGCTCTTGGATGAGTTTTGTCCTCTAAGCTCCCCAACACAAAGCCTCATCCAGCCAAAGTTGCTCTCTTCTGAATACTCTCCCTCCTCATCACCTGAGCCCCTCTGATATTCTATTTATTCTAGCTACTTTAAACAAATTTGGTCAATTAAAAAAAAACCAAACAACTTGGGATCATTTAAAGTAGTTTTTCTAAGAATAATTATCTTCATAGTAACTTCCCTTTGTACTTCATATCCAGCCTTTCTGTCTCACCCTGAACTAGTGGCAGAGGCTGCTGGGGACACCAACAACCTGATTTATGCTTCCCCAGTAATTCTGATTTGTTCCCCCCAGGCCTCACATTTTTCACTTCACCATTTCCATACAATCTGAGCAGAAGCACTGGCCCAAAGCAGCAGCATTACCTTCAGCCCAATGGCCTGGTGAGCTGCCAGGGTCACTGCAATGGAGCCATCCAGGGATGTGATTTCTCCCAGACGTGCATACATGGTGTTTGACAGGCCCAGCCCACCTGGAACAGGCACCCTGCTCTATTTTAGTACATACAACATGCCCCTTCCCTCCCAAAAAATTCCATTTTAAGTACAGAAATGCAGGAATGTAACAGCTTCAGCTGGAGGGCTACAAAATGCACCCCTAAATGCACTGGGTTATTCTTCCTTGATAATTACTTACCATATTCCTCTGGGATCTGCATGCCAAAGAGACCCAGGTCCTTCAGTCCCTGTAAGGTTTCAGGTGGGATTTTTGCATCTTGATCGATTTTCTTGGAGTCCACTACAAACACAGAAGGTTTTCTCCTTTAACTCTGTGTTTCTCAGTGCCCAGGGGAGCTGGGAGACTGCAGGGTTCCCTCAGCAGGGCCAAGGACACTGATGAGACTTCTGATCCCCAGCTTCACAAGGATTTCTCCTTTCTAGCTTCAGCCTGACTCTCCTGTTTGTCTTCATGACATATTCAGGAAAAAGATTTGGAAGGGGGGAAAATCCAGCATTTATTTCATTTTCTCTAACATTTCTACTGGTTCTGCATGTCAGCAGATTCCAAGACTGGAATAAGCAAAGTATTTCCAGGATTTTCTGTCTGAACCAAGTCTAGGTCATGAATACAAGAAAAAAAAAAAAGTACATAAATGAGGTAATTAGAAAATCTTGTTCTTAGAGGAGTTTTTCAAATTCTTGGGGGATTAAAAGAGCTGTTCTGTACAATGGCAGTGAAAACAAACAGGAATCAAATTTCCTCCAGACTCCACAGCTTGACCCTTTTATTCCTCCCCTAAACATCAGGTTGTTTACTCCATAAATTATGTTCCCCAGCAGAGCAAAGAATTTAAAAATGTGATTTGAATAAATTCTTTATTTACTGTCAGTGAGCAACACTAGAATATTACAGTTAAAATCACCTGGATCTCACAGATTGCGATGTGTGGCAATCAGTGGCTTCTCCAAACTCCTCCAGTGTTTGGAAACCCAGGGCTGGTATCTCTGCCAGTGGGAAGTCTGAGACAATGCTGCTTAACGGCCCCAGAAATTGCTGTGCAAACCAATATCCTGCAATTGTTTTGGAATTGGCTTATCCATGGCAGCACTAATGGAAGGAACACCCTGCAATGCCCTCTGGAATGCAGATGGGTAATAAGGGCCTTTCCCAAACAGAATTATTACCCCAATGCTGAAAAAAACAAAATGCTTTGGATTTTTCGTAACTCCTCAATGAGCCTTAATTTCTAAGTATCTCTTCTGCATTTTGCTACAATCAGTTTTAGCAGAGCAGGACAGTTAAAAAGTTCCAGGAAAAAAAATCATAATATATGAAGTAAAAAGCACAATTCAACTGAGCTAAAGCCAATTTCAAATCCTTTCCTTATCCCAAAATGCTTTTACATTCTTGTTTTTTTTCCTGTTTTGGAGATTTAATTCATCAGCACCCAAATACTCCCCATAAAAAGCCATAAATGGACATGCTATAAAATCAGCATCACTACGTGAATAGCAATAAATGCATAAAATAAATGTTCTAAATATAGTAATCTTATTCAACTACTATAGCTAAATCATTTTATTTAATCATTTAATCACTAAATCATTTTGTAATCACTAAATCACTTGCATGAATAAAAACACAATAATATACCTTCTTCACTGAAGAATTTTTCGACAGGTCCCACAAACTGGTTGATCTCTGCCAGTTCTTCATTGCTGATTTCTGGATAAGGGAAAACTTCTTCCTAAAGTAGGAGAAATATTTAATAATTTTTAATACATTAATCATGCAGTTGAAATAAAAATTCAGAGACATATGTCCTGAAAAGACTCTAAAACACTGTGCAAATTAAGAATTGTGGGAAATTTTCTGAAACAGAAAGAGATCTACAGGACCCAACTTTATCACACATCAAAACCAGACCAGAAGGTGCTACCTGAACAACAGCAACAGTAGGGAGAAATCAAGAGATTTTTTAAGAACTATGAGGATGCAAAAATCCTTCATCACCCACGAGCCTTGTCAGTGTAACCCTATTAAGGGATTTATAAAAAATGAGTTTGATTTGTGTCCAAATCAATGAACTGTTCTAATGTTTCCAAAGCTCAGCCCATGAACGCTGTCCCTTGCAAACACCCGACATATTTCACCAGCTAATGGCTCGAGGACAAAGGTGAGTGAGTCTCACCACTCCCTATCATCACCAGGGTGTTCTGGCCATAAACTGGGAGCAGCACGGCCTGACAGGTTTGAATTGATAAAAAATCCAAGCAAGGAACACAAGAAGTGGGAGACTATGTGAGAAGCACATTTCTAATTTTTACTGCCTTTCCCCTTTTAAACAGAGGAATTTATCTCTGATCACACAAATCTGTTTAGGATACTCTGAGCAACAACATCAGCATCAAAAATTCAGGACCTGGGAAGTGCCAGAGGTTTTCAGAAAGCTACTGTATTGAAATTTGAGAAAAAAAACCCCAGACATATCTGAAGGGGTTTTAACACCATGGAGCCCGAGTGCTGCCTGCTGTAACACTTTACCTGACAAGCTCTGTTGCAGGGGACTTTATTGCTCAGCTCATTTCTGTGGATTTGAGTTATTCCTTCTTTCAATTCTGAGTTATTCCTTCTTTCAAAATTCCTACATTTATCAGAGATTCACCCTGCAATCTCTGGTAAATGCACACTCTAAGCCTTGCAATAACACACTTTGGTTAACACAGCGTTCTATCTCAGATTTTAACTTCTTTGTCAAGGCACGACAAGAATTCCAAACTTTCCCATCAAAAACTGCAGGCAGAAATTTAGATAAAGTCTCGATCCTTGAAGCAAAAGCAGGCATGCCCAGAGCCCGGTGTGCAGTGACACTTGTGTTCCCAGGGGGAATTTGCGGGGCTGGCAGGCACGGGGGCTGCGGCTTAGCCCAGCTCTTGGGGTGCCGGTTATTTGGGTTATTCTGAGCTCCATCAGGAGTTTTGGGTGCAAAGGGCTGACTTCGCTTAACCCGGCTCCAGCTGCGGGGCACCAGGACACGCAGAGACGCCTCTTGTCCGCTCCGTGCGAGGACAGGGAGCTCTGCAAAGGGAGCGGCACAGGCTGGACCCACGGGCTGCGGGACAGCCACACCACGGGCCGGCTCCTGCAGCGGGCTCACACCAAGCCCTGCAGCCCCAGGCCGGGCAGGAGCAGCTGCAAAAGGCCCTGGGGGTGCTGGGGACGAGCCCGGGTGGGCGATGCCCCCGCTTTGCGCCACCCCGGCGTGGCCGCAGGGCAGCGCCGGCCCCTCCGTGCCCTCCGCGCTGTGAAAGGGCAGCGCCGCCCGGGCCCGGGAGCCCCCCACGGGCCCCGCCATCCCCGCGGACCCACCTTGCGCAGGGTGCCGAGGAACAGCTCCTTGGCGAAGGCGCGGCGGGGCGCGGCCGTGCGCAGGCCNGCAGCACCGCGCTCATGGCCGCGCTCGGCGCTCCGCTGACGGCACCGCCGAGCGCCCGGCCCGGCCCCGGGGCGGGGCACGGCCTCACGCTCCGCTCCGGGCGGTGCTCCGCTGGCAGGGACCGCGGGGGTGGAGACGGACACCATCAGGGCTTCGCTCAGCCGGCCCCGGGCGGGCAGGGCCCCGCAGCCCGTACCGGGCGGTGCTTGGCTCACAGCGGCTGTGGGGATGGGGATGGACCCCATCAGGGTTCGCTCGTCCAGCCCCGGGGCGGGCACGGCCTCACAGCCCGTACCGGGAGGGGCTTCCCTGGCAGGGACCGCGGGGATGGGGATGGACACCGTCACTGCTTCATTCACCCGGCCGCAGGGTGCGGCACGGCCTCAGAGCCGCTTCGCTCACAGCGGCTGCGGGGATGGGGATAGAGCCGATCGCGGCTCCGCTCACCCGGCCCCACAGTCCTGACTGGGAGGTGCTTCTCTCGCCGGGACCGCGGGGGTGGGGCGGACCCGACCGGGGCTTCGCTCACCGGCCCCGGGGCGGGTTCGGGGCGCGGCGGAGCCCCGGGCGCCACGGGCGAGGCGCCGCGCTGCCCCCGCTGCCTTCCCCTGCCCTCCCCTCCCCTTCCCGGCCCGGCAGCTCCTGCATGAGCCGCACATCCCGCCCAAGAATAACTCTTGGTGCATCCAGGGTGTCTCTGAGTCGCCTTCCCGAAGCGACAGCTGTCCGGGGAACGGCACCACAGACAGGGATCGCTGCATCCCTGCGTACATCTGGTGGATGCGCTGAGCCGCACAGCGAGCGCATGGGAATCGCTCCAAAATCTCCATCCAAGCCCAACTCCCCCTGCCCTGTGTGTCAGGAGCTGGAGCAGGATGGTGTCGGCCCCGCAGCCCTTTCCACACAAAATAAGTGCCAAAGACAGACTGCCGTGCCCTGACTGAGCGCTGCCCTGCACCGAGCATTCCCTTTCCTCCCTCGCTTTCCTTTGGCAGCCGGTTTTGTCTTTTTTAAAAACCCAAGTTCCAAACCCATGTGAAATTACCGAGCCGGTTACCCGACACTGAAATCTGATAAGAAGCACTCACTGCTCCGCTTGGGTACAAGAGGTCACGGGCAGGTTTGTGGCATCCCCACCCCACAGCTGCTGCCCTTGCCTGGGACTGCTCACCGACACAGGAGGGCTTTCTGAATGCGAAACTTCATTTACCCAAGGGTAGATTTAATTTGTTTGAAGTATTTCTTTCAAAAAAAAAAAAAAAAAAGTCCTTTAAAGGCTGCTGCTACTCTCTCATTTTAAGCATCTCCATTGTCCCCTGCCCTCATTTCACTTTGGTCTGTGTGGAACTGCAAATTTGACAAAATGGCATTTACAAAAAGAACAAGAGTTACAGGTAAACACAGGCTTAATTAACTCATTTATTTTGCTCACCTTCCTTATGACTCATAAAATGTAAATCCTTTAATCTTGTAGTCCAAGTAAATTGCCATGTTTGTTGCCTCTCCGACTGTACTGCAACTAGGGAATAGGAAGGGCTGAGAGTGAGGGGATGGGAAAATGCGAGGATGTGCTCAGCTCTGGTTAAGGAACATTATCCTACTTCTTTTAGTTTCGAAGGGTGGAAAAGCACGAGGGGATGTTTAATCCTATCAGGAAACAATGGGTGGGGAACGCAGCAATCTCTGGGATGCAGGGATGAGGTGCCAGTGCCTCTACAGGGTACCCACGGGTGGTTGATGGTACGGATAGAGGGGAAAAGCCTCAGCCTCGTGACACGTGCGGTTCATGGGGCAGAGCCACACGATGTCACTGAGAGGGGACCTGGCTGGCACTGCCACACCAGTGCCACGTCCCAGCACTGGGCAGAAGTCACGTCCTGGGAGTCAGGAGGGGAGATGTGGGTCCCACAACACCTTCCAGACTGAATATCATGTGTGAAAGGGTTAAACTGAGGCCACCCTCTCCTGGACAAGCCAGGCAGGTTCTGGTGATGTAGGGGTGATGTGGCTGCTGGAAAAAAAAAAGGATGAACAGAGCATGGTAAAAACTGCCGGAAGAAAATGATCCAAATGGTGAAAACAAGGCTGGGCAGTTGGGAAACTCGGGGAAAAGATGCCTCATCGGGAAATTCAAAAGAACTGTAGCAGCAGCCAGCACACCCCACCCTGTGTGTTCATCCACCAAGCACGGGGATGGCACCGTGAGCATGTCCTCTATAAACACCTGGGGGGTTTCCAGTCACAGGGGGTGACATCAGAGCCACAGCAGGAACCTGCAGGCAGACACAGAGAATCCTCTGCTCCTGAGCTGGCACCACTGGTGCCACACCACAGATTTTGTCCCATCCATGCAACTCTTCCAGTGCTGTGTGTAACCACAGCTTAAAGCACACTCCTGGCAGCTGCAGTTCTCTGCAGAATCCCCCCAGCCTGACCTGATACATCTTCAGACTGCCTTGCACAGAACTGCACAATCTACTGGGAAAAAAAATCAGTATTTTTGCCTTCTGCTTCAGCAACATGCCCACTTCCCCACTTCTGAGTCCTCTCTGCTGCCTCTGCCCCTGAGGTATTCATCCACGTGTTGCCATCATGTCAGATTCCCTTCCTGGGCCAGCTAATCCCTCAGCTGTTCCATCTCTTCATAACTCACATTTTGTGAAAAACCACAACTCCCACAGTGATGTTCATTTCCGCCTATTCCACACAGAAGTGGAAGAATTCCTTCCTGAGAAGGAATTAATGCAGGAGAGATAGAGATCAGTAAATGACTACAATAAAATTACCGTTCAGTTTTCCTTTTTATTCTTCTATATTTTTCCAGCAGCTGCTTAAAAACTGGTATTCAATAATACAATGACTTGATAACATTTAGCTCTTTGAGACATAGATATTTCATTTACTGAAAAAGTGTCACTAAATCACTTTATAAAAAAAATTCACCAGGTTTTGCAGCACTTCCATGGAAATACATAAAATTCCTCCTCTCTTCATGCAATCACTGTTTGCTCCTTTTCAACCTGACAGATGGTACTAAAGTTTTGCACTTGACATTGACAATTGTCCTTCCCACAGGCGTGTGATGATGTGCTCATTGCTTCACCTCCTGACTCGGGATATTTTTTTAAAAAGCTGGCTCACAAATGAAATCCTGGGAAAGGTGAGGGCAGGAACTGGTATTTCCACTTTTGCTCCTGGTTACGTGCTGTGGAAGTGATGTGATGTGTTTGAAACACAGATGTTAACATGGTCACTGTATAAATGCATAAATACACTGTATAAATACATAAATACATTTATCCAGTGTTGTCCATCCACACTGACTGGACTGTGGCCATCTCAGAAAATAAAAGATAAAAATAAAATAAAGATACATTCTGTTAGTGAAAGGGATTCCTCACAACTTCAGGTGGCACTTGCAGGCAAATTGTCCATCAGCTCTGCCATGTTAGATTAAAAGGAAGCACTAAATTGCCTTATGTTTTGAAGTATTTTATTATTCATTTCAATTTATAAATTTTTATATATATATATATTAACAGCCAGATAAGATTTAACTTTTGAAGCAAGGGAAAATAGGCCTGACAATGTATTGAAATCAAGTTTCTGGCTCAGTGAAGGGAGACAGCCTGAACTCAGGGCAGGAAAGAGTTCCAGACGTTACTGTGGGACTGCACCCAAGGAGCAGCAGGCCAGCCTGGAGTGCTGCCTTTATGTCACACACGGGTAACAGTGAGGAGTGAGAGGACAAGGGTGGCTATAAAAAGGCCTTGCAGCAACTGCATAAAGCCCATCTTGGCACTACTAATGAATACAGAAGGGAGATGGGTCAAGAACCTCTTTGCCAAAACAAACTTTATTACACTCGAATGTTGGAGAGAAGGAAGGAGCTCCATGAGCTCAGGAACACTTCATTAATAATGTATTGGTCCAATAACTTGCTCCATCCCAAATGAGGCATTGGTTTCTCCTTGGGAAGAGAAACAGATGACCCAAAATGTCAGTGCTTTTTCACCAGCTTTTTTCCCAACTCATTTCAAAATCCTGTAGTCAGAGAGTCACAGAAATTGCTCAGGTCATGTCCCCTGTGGTTCACTGCTAATGTATGGACAGGTGTATATATGTATATATATATAATTTATTTTTTTTTTTAATGAAGCTATGCTGGCAGTCTGCAAGTACCCAGCAGGGTCACGGAATATTGCAACAGCCCAGAAAGCTGCATGTTGCACTGGTAGAAAAAATTAAAAGAGCAGAAATAAAGTTTCTTCCCCTTTTAGGTATAAAATACACATACAAACAATTTTGAACATTTACAGACCGGCATAGCAGAGGAGTTAGTACATAATCAAAGATTTTTTTTTTTAAAATTGCTGAAAATTCAGGGCTCTAAACACCTGGGATGCTTAAAGTCTAAATTGGAATATTCAGCACATATTTGTCATTGGGCTGGAAAACGTTGCTGCTCTTCCAAACTCGGGCTGAAGGACAACAGAAATATCTCAAACTCTGGTGATTGCAGGGGTGTGTTTGGCTGGCTGAGTTTTTGGGGTTCGGTTGGGGGTTTTTTGGATGTTATTTTTAATCACAGCAGAGGCATTTTTTGGAGCCTGATGTAAGGGCTGAGGCAGAAGCAGAGACACAAGACCACCAAAAACATGGCAAGGACAATATAGAGGATGAATCATTAAATACAAATGTTCGTTCTTGTTGGCGACGGCAGGGATTTTAGCCAGCAAAGTGAAGGAATAAACAGCCAAGAGCACAGGGGGAGCTGGTGGAAGGGGAAGGTGCCCCTGGGGGTGGTGGCTCCCTGCAGGGTCCCACACTCAGCCGAGCTCTCTCTGCTCCTTTGCTCCCCTCCTCCCTCAGGCCGGGGCAGCTCCTGCTCCCTGCCCTCCCCAAAAGCTCCTCTCTCCCTCTCCCTGCCCCACATCCCGGCCCCAGGAATGTCAGGGTCCTGCCAGGGATCCTGCACACCCCATCCTGCTGGATGCAAAGGTGGTGAAGCTCCAAACTCAGGCTCTACAAAATCAAGATTGGTGTGGATGCTAGAAAAAGCCTGAGTGAAGAACTCAGGCATGTTTAGAGCAAGAGAGAAAGTTTTCTCACAGTTTTGCCAGCAGTGTTTATAAAACGGTTTCTGAAACTATGAGAACATGTTCTTGCAGCTGGTGTGATAAAACTATTATTAGTTAACCAATAGTTGTATAGTGTGTTCATCTTTCTAACCAATAGTACAATACCTGTACACAGGGATTATAAAAGGTGTGTGATTTTCAAATAAAGTCAGTTGGAGCCTGATCTGCGTTCTGGCAGTTTTGTCTTGTTTCCCCTGCTTGCTAGCAGGAAACAACCACAGACTGGCAGTGATGGAATGAATTCATTTCCAGCCCCGGCTCACTCAGATCCCACTGCTGAGCCCCAGAACTCCTGCACAGCCCCTGCTTTCCCCCCTTCCCTGGACACAAACCCAGGGCCCATCTCCTCCTCAGAAACGAGGCACTGCTTCCGAGCAGAGCTGAGGAGCTGCAGAGAAAAGACATTTTCCATCATGCACACATAACATTGCCTTAGAATTAATTTCCCCTGCTCATCTTATTAAAGACCGATCATTTTTGCTTTGCTCATTACCCAGACCTGTCTGAAGCACTGTGTCCAAGTATGAAAAATAAATGAAAGCTCCAGTGGTGTCATTTCCCAGCAGAGCTGATGAATTGTGCACTCCTGTGGCTGCTTCCAGCTGCTGTGTCTCGTGAACCATGCTGCTAATTTCACATCTCAGTTACTGCAAAAATGCTAAATAAAGGGGATTTTTTTTCATTTTATCCCTAAAAATATGCATTTGTTCACATGGCAAGAATGATAAATCTAAACATTTGAAAAAAGTGATGGCTTCAAGTCAGCATCACCCACACAACTTTCATTTAAGTCTTGTTTAGCTGAGGAAGTACTTCCAGCAGAAATATTAATTTAAGCTTTTCCTACCTTTCATGACTGGCCTCATCCTGCAGTTGATTTAGTTTTGCTGAGTAATACAGGATTTTTTTACTTTAATTCTTGAAATAATAGGAAAGAGAAAGAAGGCCTAATAAAAAAAAATACACCTAAAATAAAATGTTTGTGTGGTTTAGATATTTCTGTTAGATTAGCTGCGCTATGTTCTCTTCCAGGAATTTTATGTCAGCAAAAATCACTAAGTAGGGTAAAAATCCAGAAAGATTTTCCTTTGGAAAAAGGTGTATTTAATGCAGCTGTAACACAGGGTGGAGATGAATAAAACATTGCACAACTATTAAAATAAAATAAATATATGCTAAAATACCATACTTGTATTTATGGAACTCTGAATGAAAATCAGTCATTAAGGCCAACTGGGAAAAACAAAGTGAAGTAGAATTCATTGATTGTTAAGTCAACAAAAACCTGAAGAAAGATACAGATAAAACATGTAAAGTTCTTTATTTTGTTTTTCTGTCCTTTTAATCTTGCATTTCTTTATTTCAACCAAAACAATACCAAAAATACTTGGAAAAGAAGTTGTTGTTAAAAAGTTGGTATCTAGAAGAGCTTGAGAAATTGTTTATTGCATGACAACTCATTCCTGCAATCTGTATGTGCAGGTGCAGACCTCTTGTCTTCTCAAAATGTATCAAAATTCTACAAATCTTAATTTCTAAACCAGGAATAGAAGAATCAGTGAAGAGCAGCTCTGAAAATTCTTCTTTTCCAGCAGAGGATGAAGAGGCACCGGTCACCTTCTGAGGGGTCCCACAGCTCAGAGGGTGGCACAGAGGATGGATCTAATGATAAGTGGGTACTTACCCATCAAAAAAATCATTGATCAAGATGCACATCCTGAAATTACAGCCCTCCAGAAATAGGTCATAGCTGACTACTCCCACAAAATAATTCAAGAATCTCCTAAAATTCATAGAAAACAGAAGCAAACATAGAAAATAGAAGCAACGACAGTGTTTAGTTTAAGTGACAGCTGAGCATTAGCTTGGCCAGGCGTTACAGACACACTGCAATCCCCTGGAAATGCTGGAAATGCACAAAGCTCAGGACACAGTGGAATATCCCACAGGTGATTATCAAACTGCAGGATGTAATTCAAGTTACTGGGAAGGCCACGTGTGGCAAAGGCTCCCTCTGGGCTGTGAACGGAGACACAACAAGCAGGGAGGACAAGGAGTATCGGGGTAGTACTTACTCAGTGATGGGGTGAGGGGTCCCAAGGCTCCCTGCCCAGGGGGCTCCCAGCTCCTGGGGGTCGGGTCCACGGAGCAGCCCAGGATGTGGCCCTGGAAGGACAAACTGGGCCCTCCCCACACTGGGCAGGAATGCCCTGGACAGCAGCTCCTGAGGCCCCCTGGGCTCAGCCGGGCACAGCTCCTGAGGCAGACGGTCTCAAACCTTCAGCACCATCCAGGGAACTGTCCCCCAGGACCTCTGCAGTGCCTCCCTGTCTGCACATCGGCGTGCTGGGGTCACCGTCTCCCTGCACACCTGGCTGCTGGATTCATTGCTCCTTAATGACTCCAGAATCAAATTTATTACAGCACCACCACACCAACCCAAGCCTGGTGAGAAGGGGTCACAGACTCCACTCACCACCTCCATCACCTGACCTTCAGTTCTCAGCCCCTCTGGAGTGAGCAGCAGAAATTCCACGGCCTCAGCGGGGCCAGGATACCACTGGAAGGAATTTCCTTCATTTCAAATATCAAGAGTTGAAGTTCTTGGATTGCACAGAATGAGAAACGAAGAGTTTTAAATGATTTATTTGATTTCTCCACATGATCACAGTTATAGTTTTACATCAATAGGGTCTGTTACTACTTACAAACAGAATGCATATTAAAATGAAAGCACTCCTTTCTTCCCCAGAGTTACAAAAGGGGTCTCGAGCCTCCCCAGAACAGAAGCTTCTTGTAAGCATAATGATTTTTGAAGTCTTTAACAGTCTGCATTCAAGACCTAATTCTAACAGTTTAATACAACTCAAAGCTGATTTAAGTTCCTAGCAGGAGATAGGCAACCTCAAAGTGACTGCAGACTTATAGTAATGCTAATTTACACACTATGTACAATTTAGAGAATTCTCTATTCCCCCTACTGGTCCCTTTTTCACCACCTCCTTTTCTCTTTTCCAAATTGAATCTTGTTATTGGTTCCACTTTTCTTTGAAATATATACACGAGAATCCATTTTGCAGGCAAGAAGTGCGATGGTATTTTACAAGGGAACAGCAAAATGCATGCTTAACTGCAGAAAACACACAGCTTCATATGGAACAGCAAGTCAACATCTAGAGATTCAGTGTTTAAATATCTGCTGACTGTCTTTCAGCTCATTTTACCAAGAAACAAGAGGCTTCTGCTGCATGCAGTACATGATGGGAAAATCATTATACACTGTATGTTAGACTCTTTTTTTTCTTTTTAGCAATACAAGATGCACATTATATTAGGATGAACTTTGATTTTTTGTTTTTTTACATTGTTTTACATTTCATTCTTAACTTAAAAAAATAAAACCCCCAAATATATATTTGATTGTTGTCCCAGAAAAGATTTTTTTGTTGCCACAGCTTCATTCTTTCTGTTTCCCTTTCATTTGTTCAAATCAGCATTACTGCTTTGCCACATCGTTTATGGGAAGAGAGAACCACGGTCACTCTATGCAGCTCTGTACCAGTTTGTAATTGGCAATGGCATCTGAGAAAAAACCCCCCTCCATTCTACTCCTGCCTGCAGGCTGAAGAATTCATTTTCATCCATTTTCTTAACCCCAAGTACTGGAATTTTCCTGTTCTAGGCATGACCCACACTGCTCTTAGCGACTGTTGATCAAAGACGGAGTCAGAGAGGTTTTGCTACAACCCTAAACAAGCAGCAAAGGTCTGGAGACTTGTGCTGACACCAAGACATGTTGGTTTGGTTGGAGTACACAGAAACACACAGTCTGCGAAACAAAACAGAACAAAACTAGGGAAAACAAAAGTCAAGTCCACTGTTTCTCCTCATGGGCTTGAAAGAACAGAGTCTCCCAATCCTGGGCTCTCACATGACCAGTTTTGGTTTCTAAGCAGCCTCCGAAGGATCAGTGATTCCACAGTCCCTGCCCACCCAGGGCAGGCACAGCCTCCTCCCCACTCTCCACGAAACCACATGGAAATGTTTCTGTGCCTGCACCTTTGTGATATCTCCTCAGCACTCTGGTTCACAGACATGGATTGCACATGGAAAATCAGTGGTCAGGCATTAAACCGTGGCTTACTGTACAGAATATTTATATGTAACTCTAACTTAAATGAATGAAAGGGTTTTTTAAACATAAAGCAAATGCGGGGCTGGGAGATTTAACATCTTCAGTGTTAATCAACACAGCGAGTCAGATTTTCCTCTCCACTGCTACTGCATATTCTGCCTTTATTCCATACACAGAATTTTACTTACATTATGCCTCTGCATCTGAAACAAGTACAGACTGTCACTCAGTGAAGAGGAGCTTTCTCACCTCTGTTTTAATCAAAAATGCAGTTTCTGAGAGATGTTTGTACCTGAATGGTTCTTTTATCTTTTCTGGAACAACCTATAAATTACAGTTAGACTCTACTATTGGTACAGATGTATGAAGAAAAGTCTACATATTGAAATATGTTGTCACTTTACTTCAACTAATATCAACAGTAACACTGATATATTTTGCAATTACACAATATGTAGAGTGTAGCCTCACACTAATAACATTAGATGACATGCAGACAGTTCTACTTTCCCTTATAAGAACAGTATATATTTTTTTAAACTGCAAGGAACAGAGCCTCAGGGGACCTGGGCGAGCCCTCTTAAGGTAAGCCGCAGAATTTAGAATAGAATGAGTGATACAGAAAAGTAATAATCACTTGTTTTTCTTTTCATGGAGGAGAAGGTGCAGAAGGGGAAAACATATTGCACATATGTGAAACAAACGTGGACTGCTGGAAAGAAAAGGCTAAACTCTAGATTGCTGTATTTGCTCTCTGTGGAGGTGAACAAAGTGCTCAGTTTGCAGTTTTGCTGGTATTGTGGTATCCATGGTATGGAAGGGGAAAAATGACTGAACCTCTCCCATCCTCCCCATGCTAGAGATGCCATGAGCAAGCCAACATGACAAGTCACTCTTTTGCTCCCATGTCCTAATTTGGGACACTTCCCTTACTGTTACACAGAAACCCGACTGGCTGGAGCTGTGATTACTTTTACCCATCTCTTACTGGAACTTTTTGCTCATCCTCTTCAAGGTTTGCTTTTAGGCTGGTACAGTTTTGCAGTTGTGATTCCTTTGTCTCTACTGTTTAGGTGTTAAGTCCTTGCAGTGGCTCAAAGTGCTGAAACTACAAAGTAGGCGCCATGGATAACTTTGTACAGGATTTCGGGATACAAATTGTAGAGAAATTTGCGAATGGTTTGGTTACAACACATAAGCAACAACAGCACAGCCTATTTTTATGTGATGTCTTGCAACTAACTGGACTATGGAAGTGAGGGTTTGAGCATAAACTCAGCCTGCTGAGTGCTGGGTGCTTCAAACTAACAAATGTGATGAGTAAAAATGGGAAAGCCACTTTGCTGCTAGCACATGGCTACATGGAATTACAGACTTTTAATTTTCTTTAAATATATATATATATATATATATAAAAACCCTATACTAAATTCTAAAACAAACCTTCAAGTTTTAGAGCACTTCCACTGGAAACACTCTGGACTAGAATTCAGCTTCGTTGGGGGTAAAAATGAGGAATTATGGTAAAGAGGAACCAAAGTAGCTGAGAAGGATGGAGGTTTGCCATTTTCATGTTTGAGATGAATGTTTTTGCAGTGTTTACATGCACCTGGCGGAGCTCTTCCCGTGTGCTCGTTCAATCCATATGCTTACAAAAGAAATGTGGATCATGTAAATTCACAGTTATCACAGCCTTTAAAGTGTCTAAGAACTTGTGTGACCAATGCTCAGAGGTGCCCCCTGGTAAGTGGGCACCCTACATTGCTATGGAATAATTACTGCATCTTAACGAGTTTGCTTACCTGAAATAGCAGAGCAGTTCTAATACTGATTACGTATGATATCATCGTGTTAATAAAATAAGGATTTACACAAAGCAGAATTGGACTACAACATTTAAATGCTATGTTACTTGGCACGTTTAGTAATGATTGCTTAGAAATCTTAACAAGTCCAGGGGACTTGTGATGAAAATACTGAAATGTTTGAAATTGGTTTCTAACGTTTAATGTTTTTGGTCTACTCTTTCATATGCTATTCATCTATTATACTGTCCTATCAAGTAAGTGGAATTCCTTGTAAAGTCTATATTGCTAGTTTTGTGGACTGAAAAAATTTCTTTCCAAGCACAAATGTTAACTATACAGTATATATATATATATTTATATGTATATATTTATATTATATAAAGTTTACTTACGTACTTTCATCAACCATATCAGGTCTACTTATTTTTTTTGCCCATTGAGAATAAAAGAGCAAGAACGCAACACTTGGTTCTGTCTCACTTTTTTTCCTGTTTTTTTTTTCCATAGGCTAACTTTTCATTCTGCGTGTAAAATTGTCCAGGGGTTTGGTGTAAAAGGTAGTTTTCCTCAGATTCAGTAAGCAGCATGTTTTCAAGGCAAGTTTGGAAACAAGAACTAACCGGATGTTGGTGAACATCTATCCAGTAGATAAGTAAAACCAGTATGGCCCGGGCTAACCGGAATTATTTTATTTAGTAACAGCAAGCCTTTACGCTCATTAAACACCCTAGGTAAAAACTGCCGGTGTGATTTGTTGCTTCCTGTAAGTGCCTCTGCAGCTGGGCTTAAATCTGGCGTTCTGAGGAGGGTGTGTTTAGGCCTAGACTATGGTGCTGATGCCGCTGTGTTTGGGCTTGGTGCTGGCGGAGGCGGCGGGCGGCGGGGGCGGCCCGTGGTGGTGCGGAGCGTGGTGCGGGGCGTGCCCGTGCCCGTGGGGCAGGTAGGGGCCGTGCCCGTGGCCGTGCTGGTGGTACTGGTGCGGGTGCGGGTGCGGGTGCGGGGGCGGGTGGTAGTGGTGGTGGTGGTGNGGCCGCCGCCGCCGCCGCTGCCTCCGCGTGGTGCGGCGGCTGCGGGGCCCCGTGGCCCTGCGAAGGGGCTTTGCCCCTCTTGCTACCGAACAGGGAGCCTAGGAGTGAGGAGGAGTTAGGCATAGTCTGGTGAGGGCGAGATGGACACTCTCGGGTTGATGTAGCTCTTCGGCGCATGTGAGGACTGCTAATGATGGACCCCTAAAAAGAAATTAATAGAAAATAAAAATTAAAAAAAAAAACCTTGGAAGTGTTCGGAAAGAAAAAGAAAAAAAAAAAAGAAAAAAAAAAGTTCACACTGACCCCCACAAACTCCTCCTTCAGGATTCACATGGGTGGATTATGTTAAAGAGTTCTAGGGAAAATTTTATCTCCACCTCCCCTAAGTTGCCAATGGGGCACTCGTGCCCTTCTTAAGGGATGTTAAGCTCTGACTGATTTTCTCTCAGTGCTTTGACATCAAAAGATGTAACTTTAAATTAAAAAAAAAAGTAACGGAAGAGTAACATGATGTTAAGACCTACAAGTGTGTTTTTAAAGAAAAAATACATTTTAAAATATTGCAAAAAATACATACTTGCTTTTTTACCACCAAAAAAAAAAAAAAAGTTACATTAAATTCAACCTAAATAGTTAAACATACAGCAGCAAATATTACAGTTACAGTTCAGATTTTAAAACGGTATTTAAATCTTTATTTATAGTAGTTTTCCACTACTATAAGTGACAGTGCTGCTTCTCAGGCCTACATCTGCATTTTGTGTTAAATGGAACCATACCATTTTTGCCACTAAGATTTCTATGTGCTTGTATTATTCTGACCTGTGGTCCAACATTCTCTATTATTTAGCCTGGAATTTAGTTGCTGGAAGTTTGGGGTTTGTATTTTTAAAGAGTTACGGGACACGACAGTACTTAGGCAAAGTGTGCTAGATTTAAACTGCAATCTACCTAAAGCGAACACAAAAATATAAAAGAGAAAAAAAAAAGAAAAAATCTGCAAGCTGAATTCAGAGACATGAACAGTATATATAAATGGTTTGAAGATGAATGAAATCTCATGAAATCCACATTGAATTCACCTATCTGAATAGTTTTTTATCCTCCCATGCCCTATCTGTGCAATTCCATGGTGTCATGACTGCATACATTTAGCAATCGAACTCGAAAATAAGCAATGGGGATGGTTGAGCATGACAGTCAATAGTTGTAGCTAAATATCAAACAGCAAGAACAGTGTACTTGGTAACAAAGAGCAAGTGGGCTTTTAAGCTGGGATCAGACTGAAATGGTGGCAAAAGGACACATCATATCCATTTAACCATGCTTGCAGGAACAAAGGGAACAAGGTTAGCTCAAACCAAAAATGGCGCTGCTCTAAAACAAGCTGTCAGTGCTCTGTAAGCTGGAAGAATACGGAGTGAGTAGCCTAGGCATGCATTTTACTCGTGGCAGGCAGGTTATATATATAAATATATATATATGTTAGAAGAAAAAAGAGCAAAAAAATATATGTATATAAAAGAAAGGTTTGAAATGCACATCATCACATCCAGCTAGACATCAGGAACTTCCTACTTACTTCCATATTGCTGTCTAGCGATCCTGCACTGCTGCGGCGCCCACGCTTGCCTGCCCAGGACATGCAACAGCAGAGATTAGAGACTGCAACACGACCGGCGCCCAAGAGCTGCGGCCCCACGCCGGCCACACAACCCCACAGCTTTAGGGCCAGCAGGGACAGCGACTCTCTGCACCTGCCTGCCTTCTTAGGGGCTGAGTGGTAATTTGGAGGGTGGTTGTTGTTGGTGGGAATTGACTCACATGAGCTGGGTGTGGTTTATTTGGAGATTCGCACAGTTCTTAAGGTACGTGTGTTTGGGCAGCTGGGTTTAGTGCTGTGGTTGAGATGCTGAGCAGCAACGATTTGAAATGGGTGGTTCTCCTGGTTTGGTTTCTTTTTCTTTAAAGATGTGTGGGTTGGCATTAATTCAATGCAAAATTTAATGTTGAAATAATCTGAACTTCAGTAAGAGGGGCGTCAGTTTTATCACTTCATCGATTTTATCACTTCATCAATTTTACTACTTCATCAATTTTTATCACTTTATTGGTTTTATCACTTCATCAGTTTTATCATTTCAATTTCAGCTTTGAACCTCAGTGGATTTCATACAATCTTCTTTCATGAGGTTTAAAAAAAAAACTAAACTTAATTTTGATCAGTAAATCTGGAATCTGCCTTGACATTATGGCTAGATTTTGTTTGTTTAGCTGTGCAGTGCTTTATCTTTAAGCATGTTGAATTTGTCCTCCAACAGTCTCAAATTGCAAAGACATTTGTCTAAACCCACATGTGAAACTCCAGACTGTTTGCTCAAAGAGCCGGAAGACCTCAGTGGCTGTATGGGAAACAGGATCCCACATTTTCTTTCTCACTTCACAGCAGAGAAAATAGCATCTGGCTGCAGTGGAAATGGAGATATTTAGAAGGTAGCTTGTGGAGCTTTGCTTTGCAAAGCTTCAGAATGCTTTTCTAGCAGGGTGTAGAAACAAAGCTGAGCTTTGAGGAGCCCTCTGGTGCTCAGAGCTTCCCTAAAATCTGCATGGCTTTAGAAACCAAAGCTTTCTCAGTGCTCTCTCCTTGCTTTCCTGCAAGGCCAAATATCAATCTCCACCCTGCATTGGCACATTGCTGCCTTCAGAATCTTCTCCTCGGAGAGGTGGTTTTGGGGGAGAATGTGAGGATTTCAGCATCGCTGAACCAATGAGCGATGTACCCTCATCACAGATACCCCAAAAGCACTTGGGATGAGAACTAGGGAACACTGGAACTGCTCACAGGATAATTCAGACTACCCAAAGGATCAGTATGATCAAAAACTATCACCTGCTGGATTTACAAGCATAACTTTGACCTGGCTGGTCACAGGGCACTGCCCTGAAACACAAGTTTCTCTTGAGAGCTGCAGTTCCAGGCTACTGGAACATTTTCCCCTCTTATAAAGAGTTGCTCCCCAGTACAAACCCCTCTGCAGTGACATTAAATTGAGGGGAAGGCGTTTGTGGTCAAGGCGTTGTGTTTGACTTGTTAAATTCACTGGGATTTGGAACAATTCCCCTGGATGGGCTCTTTGTCTAAAGCTCATCGCTTCATCTCCTGCTGCAGGTTTAGCCTCAGCCGAACCAGAGCTGTGCTATCTTATGAGCCCCCCAAGAAAAACTGGGTTTGATAATCCCTTACTTTGACTCCTAGTCAGGCTTTGATATTTTTCTGCTCTGAAAATGGGATTAGTACTGATTAACACTCCAATCACTCTTGCTTGCTGATGCAAACACACTGCGGCAGCCACCTCGGAACTCAGCAGTCAGGGGTGCAAATAAGACTGAGAGCTGACATGGGGCATTAAACGTGGCCAAAAACGAAGGGGAACACAACAATCCAATGCCTTTTGCATATGGCAGGAGTCACAGTCTGATCAAATAACCATGGACACAGTAAATACGGACAGAGAGCGACAGATGGAGTTTTGCTCAGAATAACTTCAGGGCAAAGTAGTACTTGCAAAGCCAAGAACAAACAGAAAAATCCTACTTATAATGCCTGTAATTTCCCTCAGATAGGCACTATCGCTGTACAGAGGCTTTGTTCATTTTCTTAAAAACAAATGGAGCCCAATTCTGTGCTGACATGCAGTGTGATGGGAAGGTTACTCAGTAAATCCCCTGGAGCATTCCCCCTGCCAATGTGTGTTTATTGCAGACTGTTCCCTGGTCTTTGGGATGGCATCCCATCCCAGAAATGCCTCCCCAGAGCTCCAGCCTTCACGTGCAGGAAAATGGTGACTCTCGACTAGCATTGCATCTAAGCATGTACTGGCAGGATAATTAGCAGCTGTGGTATAAAGCAAGGTGGTATTTATCAAATCTGAAGATTAGTTTTTCTTACTATATTATGCTTTAATTTTTTAAAGGCTGTTAGTTAGACTAGGCTTTATTTTATAAAATTAAATTTCAATTAATTTAACCTTATCTGTTAGATGTGAATATTCCTTGTAAGAAATATCTTTAACTTACACTTGTGTATGTCCTATATATGAACATGCATTATATGGGGCCAAGAATATTTCAAATTTATAGTAGAAATATGAAGTAATTACAAGATTTTTACAAACTTAACCATGCCAAAAGAAAATTGAGCTTCATTAATAAAATCCATTGCACCTTGCAGAATGGCTGTGTGCAGGACACATCACAAGACGTGGTGATCTCACAGCTCAGGCTGCAGATCAGCTCAGTACATGGAAATGTTTCTCACTGCTGCTCTGTAGTTCTTGAAACTCTCTTCTGGGCCAGTCAGATAACTGATAGCTAAACACTGCATTATTATCTGGCTTTGTGTGTATTGGGGAAAAAAAGTTTGGAAAAAAGTTTTAAATTAAAATAAAACCCTCTAATCATTAGAGAGACCACTTTTGAGGGGGGAAAGACTGCAACCTTCACATTTTCATCTTGTTTTCTGTGGGAAACAAGTACAGTCTTAAGATCTCACACGGAAATAGAATTCTTTTAATTCTGAAATACTTTATGTTTTTGTTTTGGTTTGGTTTTGAAGTAATCTTTATTGGTCTGTGGCTGTTTTGAGAAAAGCACAGGTCCCAGTAATAGGAACCGCTGTACCACCCTCACTTGTGTAATACTACCTGGCTTGTGTGCCACTTGTGTAATACTGGGGCAAACAAGGAAATTGCAATTTTAAAACCAGTTCAGTGTGTAAGTATTATTCCCACCTTACAGGTTAGAGATGTGGGAATAAAGTTTGATTTCCACTGTAAACTCAATGTAAAAGTGCTGGGTCCCCCAGCAACTCAAAGTGGCTGGAATTCAAATTAAAAAACCTAAAATCAGTCCAGGAAAGTGGGAGAAACAGAATGGGAAGCATAACCAGTCCAACCCTTCCTGCTCTGAATCATTCTTCCTGTGGAACAGTGGCCGTGAGGGGACATCACACTTTTCCCATCTTTCTGTAAACTCATAAAATTCAGCTTTAGATGCATTAAAATTTGTCCGGCTCCTAATATTTTTATCTAAATTAAGAATTTCAAAGTCTGGAACAAATAAATTCAGTTTTTCCTTGACTATAGCTCAAGAATGTGCAATAAAAATGATACACTTCTCTTTAGAGAAAAATAAAGCACTAAATATTTTTGACATCTTCACATCTTGGAACACTTGGATGCCACATTCTGGTTTATATTCCATGGAAAGAACTGTCAATCCACAAGGAATAACAGCATCTCACAAATGGGGAGAGCCTCAGCACACTCTTTCCACAGCTGGGAGTTGACTGTTGTGGCAAATGCATGGAACCACCCTCAGGAAATGATTCCTGATGGACAAATCCTGTTTTTCTGCACATTTCCAGCTTAGGGGGCAGAATCAGTCAGGGTATCAGCATTTGTCAGAGCTCAGAAGCTTCTGAATCATCACTCAGAGAAATTTAAAGTCACTTTCCACAGCCACCATTTAGTGGGATGTCTGGGGGACAGCAATGGATTGTTTTCTGTCACGTATCTGTGCAGCCAAATGCTGTTCAATCCCATTTCCCTTCACTGAATAAACAGTTAAAAATTCGGGTTTGCAGTGTTCATTGGATATTTATCTGCCTTCCTGCATAAATATGCAACCAGGCCATTTTTTCATCTTTGTTAGATTTATTTCTGATTAAATGTAGAAAGGGCCTCTTTAAAAATCCACTTTCCTACAGGGCCACACACTCCTGTTCCTTCTCCTTGCTGATCCTGTGTTTCATCCACAAAAAGATTTGAGGCAACCTAACTCAGTCCTGTTTTAGAGAAGCAATGTAATAGGGGATAATCACTGGGGTGCAGTATCCTCCTAACTGAAAGAGATTTCTTTGCTTTTCTATGGATCATCTCTCCCATATTAAAAATGAAATTAGCCTCACATGCAAGCTATTCCCTGAGAAAAGGCAGGAAAGAGAAGGATCATCTCCCTGAAGTCACTCCACCAAATAACAAAGCAAGTAACAGGCAGGTCATTTCTCAAGTCAGTTGCACTGCACAAGACCAAACAGAAACTCTCCATAATTTTCAGCTAGTTCAAGTTAAAATTAAGTTTAGTTGGGTTTAACAAACTCATTGATAAACCCTGCAGTCTGTGAGTGATTTCTACGTTTTGTCATGGAAAAAGGTTATTTTCAGTAATAAGCATGCCAGTTGTAGGCATGCCCTGTGAAATGTGTTTGTGATCACAAATGCTGGTTTGTTGAATTAAACCCATAATATGAATTCAAATACATGGCAGTGTTTGAAAGAGAGGGATGAGTAATTCTGATGGAATGGAAAAATTAATCAGAAATCACATTTAGGGGTACAGATACCCACTGAACTCACATATTAACAATATGGTAGTTCTCATTCTAATGAAATAAAACCAAAACAACAGAAAAGGATGATGAAGTATCCTCAAATCTGAGAGATAAGAGTGATGAAGACTAGGGCTTGATCTAAAATCCACTGGAGCCAAGCAAGCACCAAAATTCCACTTCAGTCTGATTTTGGATCAAGGGCCTAAGTCTTTTTAATGAAGCACATGGAGATGTGAGTATGAAAGCCTAAACAGAGAAGAAAAGAATTGAAAGAGCTCACTCTCTACATATTTGCATGCACATACATATACCCACAAAACACAGGCTATCGTTTCAGTTTACAACAATTTTATTCATTGCAGCATAGCTAAAATCTCTTCTTTAGTTAAAAAAAGGAAATAGGTAAGTTGTGCCTCCTACTAAAGATATACGGAATATTGGAATTATGACTACACTGTACATCATAACTGCAACTGAAAGAACAAAGCGGAATATGCAACACAGCCTATGAACTAAAAAACCAAATAATTAAAAAAAATAGAGTGGCTACTATCCCTGGAAGTACTTTCTCAATAGTGGACATGGTGTTCAATGAGAGTTCTTGTCAGTGGCAGGAATCTTTAACACTGACAGATTACAGGGCTATGCCAGGTGTGAGGCAAACCATCAAATAAAAACATGCCCAACTTCCCCTGGCTTGCTTTAGCTAAAAAATCACACCACCACTGCTTTCCAGTCTTTATCTGTTTTAATCAATTAATAAAACTTAAGACACATCAGTGGCTTTGTGGGTTATCATCATTCTTGTCCACTAGGGCTTCTTTGATTCTATTGTCAGGAGTATTTCACAACCACCTCTTTTTCAAGAATTAGGAACTATGTCTGAGTTACAAAACAAGAGAAGAGCATTAGGGACACACTGAATTACACAGCTCTGGACAGAATTTAGTAGGGCTTCACTCAATTTCATTCATCCAGGTGGTAACAGAGGTACACTTGAGCACAGAATACAGAGAAAGCGCTCGTTGCACAGAGACCAGGAGCTTTCCTTCCCTTTCTAGGCCTACTCTATGATGGGGAAAAAGCAAAGGAGATGAAAAAAAATAAAGGAAATCTAAGTGTATTACTCCTAGCACAAGTCAATCATTTCTGTTTTATTAAAAAACTTACAATTTTTCCTTTGTCTTCACTGTCCTTTTAAAGTTTCTACAGCAACCTACAACACCTTAAATGCTTTCAAACAGTGGCTGTTTAACAGAACAAGAGTAAAAAAAAAACAAACAAAAAACAAAAAAACCAAAAAAAAAACCAAACAGAAATTAACCACGAGCCTGGGGGAGGGAGCTGTTTGGAAGTGTGAGATTCCACCACTGCTATTTCTGAAGGCCCAGAGCGAGCTGGGCTTCGTGTGGGCACGGTGGAGGCAGCTTTGCATGCAGAGAGCTGGGGAGGAGAGGCAGCGCTTACCTGCTTCGGACAGGTCCCGCAGGGAGGAGCTGAGCGCGCTCCGTTTGAGCCCCTCGCCCCCGGCGTAGCTGTCATCCAGGCACGCCCTGGGCAGGGTCCCGTTCCCAGAGTCCTTCTTCAGGCTGGAGCACTGCGACATGCTGGGACGAACCACTCCCTTCTGCTTCTCCAGCTCGGCTGCAACACACACGGGGGATTTTTAATTGGTGTTTGTGGGGATGAAACTGAGCGGGAACGTGGCGGTGGTTGTAGGGGAGTGAATGGCGGAGAGGATTCACAGCTGGATGTGCAATAGGGCCTCTTTTGGAAAAATGGGATAAAATTTCGTGTTTAGGCACTCACGGGACTACCAGCAAAATGGGTCCGTTTGGACCATGGCTTCCTTGTTGACTACAGGAGTAGCAACATGGAAATGAAGAAAATTCAATGAAGCTTGTTGGAAGGGCCATCGTTGAGAATTTCAGTGTGAGGTAAATTATCCCTAAAATTCTTACTGGAATTTATACTACACAAATCACAGATCCAGCTCTCCTCTGTCCAAATTATCCCTGAAATTCTTATTGAATTTATGCTACAAATCACAGACCCACCTCTCCTCTATCCAAATTATCCCTAAAATTCTTACTGGAACTTATATTACACAAATCACAGATCCATCTCTCCTCTGTCCATATTACCCTAAAATTCTTCCTCCAGTTTATGCTACAAATCACAGGCACAGCTCTCCTCTGTCCAAATTATTCCTAAAATTCTTGCTGTAATTTATACTACACAGATCACAGATTCAGCTCTCCTCTGTCCAAATTATCCCTAAAATTCTTGCGGGAATTTATACTACACAAATCACAGATCCATCTCTCCTCTGTCCAAATAATCTCTAAAATTCTTATTGGAATTTATGCTACAAATCACAGACCCAGCTCTCGGTCCAAATTATCCCTAAAATTCTTGCTGTAATTTATGCTACAAATCACAGATCCAGCTCTCCTCTGTCCATTGTTATTTGCAGTTTGTCCAGGATAAACTTCCACTGCAGCTACACCGCAGTAAATAGGAGTCAATGAACTCATCTGGGGCTTAAGGCATTATTGGTTTTTTCCTCCTTCTTGAGTCAAAGTCATGGAAAAACCCACGTGATTTTGAACTTTTAACGAGTTCTAATGTGTTATACACATATTCAGAATTTTCTTATTTTGATTAGCTGGAAAATGCCCTATTGTATGTACCTTTGTACTTACACTCTATTCTGTGCTTTTCCATTTCTTGAACTTCTGCAATCGACTCCCTCAAATCATCTGTAAACTTCTTCCTGTCCTGAGGATTTGGTGCATTGAAATTTATGAGTACTTTGATATCTGCTCCTGGAACAGCTGACGTGAGCCGAATGCCATTGGGATAATCTGGAAGAAAAAGTCAAGAAAAACTAAGCTCTGATTATTCCAATTGCTTTTAATAAAAATACCCACCAAAACTGAAAGCTTTTTACTAATATTACCACATAGGATACAAAGTCAGAGAAATGAAAGTCTGAAGGCACAGAATTAGAATGAAAATCCCTAAGGTACATTGGCACAGCTTAACTGTCAAATACTGAAAAAATATTGAGAGATATCTCTATGTAGCTGCTACCCTTAAGGTACAATATACAATACACATGAAAAACAGCAGAAAAAAAGCAAAAAACTAAGGGGATATTTTTGTTTCATGGAACAGATCCCCTGACCTACCTTACCCATTTGTGACCAAAGTTTTGCTGAGTTTAAAGGCTACTTGAAGACATTTCAAATGCCACAAACTGTCTTTTACTTTTAACTCACCATGAGGAAGACAAACACACAAGCAGGTACAGATTTAGTATTTCCTATTTAGTTGTCTTCCCTGTACAACCTACTTTCCATTTTTTATTTTAAATAAAGTTAAAATTATCTGTGAAATTACCTACTGAAGAAGTAAAAGGACTGATTTGGTTTTCTCACCCCTCTTTTGACCCATATTATGGACTTTTAATAATAAAAGGCAGATTTTTCAGCAAACTATCTTTGCCTCTTTTCTAGGTGTACTTCTGAAATTTTAACAGCTGGTCATAAATATCTCCTGGTTGAGACAGAAGGTTCATTTACAGAAAGATACTCAGAATGAAAATATGTTCTGCTGTAGAAAACAGAATCAGTCCTTGCTTGAAGCACAGCCCTGGAGCAATGGGGTGTGAGCAAACCTCAACATGTGCATTTTAACTCAATGTTTTCTTTTGCTCAGCTGCCTCCCCCTCTTGGTTTGCTAAAGCTCTCAAATATTTACTTCAGTGTTTGAGCCCAAGTTCATGGGCTCCCATGTACTAAAACCTCCCTCCCTGAAGAGCCAGCAGATGATGTGAGGCACTGCCCTCCCTCAAAGCCATGAGGTTTCAATAAGACTTCAGCAACTGAGAAACCAGTAACATGCTTGGCCTTTTTAGGGTACCTTAACTTTGGCCTTTTTAGGGTACCTTAACTTTGGCTGTTTCAGGGTACCTTAACTTTGGCTGTTTCAGAGTACCTTAACTTTGGCCTTTTTGGGGTACCTTAACTCCCAGATCAGAGCTGCAACTAAAGGTGAAGCAAGTGCATTTACCATCCTCAGGGGGAAATAGAGAGGAGGCTCAAAGGAAGGAGGGAGAAAAGATCTGGGGGTTTTGCTGGCATCTGCTGTCACTACTGCTGCTGTCGTTGGGCTTAGAAGCAGGATTTTAGCAAATTATTTGGGTTTTTGCCTGCTAAGAAGCACTAAAGATAAAAAGAATATTGGACTGATGCAGAATGCAGGAAACATAAACAAAAGATGTCAGAAAATGAAAGTTTGTGCTTTGTATTTAAATTTGAGGTAGCATACATTAGCTAGGCACAGTTAAACCATAAAACAGGAAAATAAATAAGTGTTTTGAATTACAGCTATAATTATAAGAGTCATTATTTATTATCACTCGGTTCCGGCTATCTGTACCACTGACTCACCAACAGATGTATTTGTTTCTTGACAATCATTTTATTCTTTACAAGTAATCACAAACGCATTTGGGAAGATTTGGCTTCTGACTACAACCAAAAAACTCTAACAGCAGCCTTCCTGTTTTATATACTGACAGCAGCTTGTTTTAAACTTTAGAACTAAGTTAAACTCAGAGCAATTTTATTCCTCAACTCAGAATCAAGTCCTGCCCATCCCTTTCACTTACAGCATTTTTGGTTTATTTATGAACAAAGTGGCCCTCTAAGAAGAGAAGAAATACTTACACTGGTTCTCAAAGAGAAGAACTTGCATTCCATAGAGGGAAAAGGACTGTCGAAAACTGTACGTAACAGAGTTCTTCTTCTTCTGAAAAATCTTGGTCACCTGAAAGGTACCAGAGAAACAAAGTGAAATATCCCTCCTACCAAATGTGCCTGTGGAAAATTATTGCTCTGGAGAATTAGCATAAAGGAACACATTTTATTTAAAAGCAAGCTATAAATCTGTCAGAAAATATGCACTTCAATATTTTTTCGTTTTTTTAATGCAACTGTTGTATTTAATCTCCTGCTACTGAAAAAAGCTCTGCAGCATCATCTCTCTAAAGCAGAAGGGTTAATATTTATCCAGACACAAAACCTTTGTGTTCCCTCTTCTCCAGAACTCTACTTGAAATTCCACAATCAAAAATAACCATGCATCCTTTCTGTGCTAGCAAAAAATGGAAATATATTTAAATTATTCTTAAACCCCCCCAAATTTAGGTGCTACCACACTGACAAATTTGGTCTTTATTATTCCCTGAACAGTTTGATAAAACTACTGATGCCTGAATAAGTAATAAAAAATAGCAGAAAACTTGAAAGAGATTACAATGTTCCACCAGTTTCCACTCAAGCTCCCATTTACAACTCCCAGGTTATACTCAGAAGCAAAAGCATTCATGTTTTTTATTTAATTCCTGGTTTTAGGATCTGCAGGTATTCAAAAATCTACACACAATAAAACTGATGGAGGTGTGCCTTTTTCCTAACAAAATATGAAATATTTAGTGTAGTTCTCAGGTAACAACCAAGAACACTCCAAATGGAGTGCAACAAATGGTCCTATTTTTAAGAGTAAATCAACCAAATAATTCCAAGCTGTCCTGAGTTCTGTGTGTCTGCTTTTCCAAAGACTGGGTCAAGTTGAAGTCTGTGAGAATAAGTGCACACTAAAAAGTAAATTCAACTGTAAAATCTATTTCAACAGATCCTATTCCTATTTCAATGCACAAACAGACCTGGTTTATAGAACACCTAGGGAATACAAAGCAGGATGTAATTCTGGTTTTCCACAAGCACCTTGAATTCATGATTCATGGAATAACTAATGGCTCTGTTTATTCATCAGGGCAATGGGTGAACTGGAGGTGAGGGTTTTTTCTCTATAGTAAAAGCTAGTGCATCAAATACCTTCTTACAGAGAGTGTAGCAGTCAATAGAAGACTTCAATTTAAAAGCAAATTATACAGAATAAAAAAAAATTAAGATATAAATCTCTTAATCACCCCAGGATTGTTGGAGTATAGGGTACCAGATATTTATTTTTAGGAATGCTCATGTACTTAATTGCTAATGATTTCATGAAGATAGGATTTCTGAATGCCCTACTCTCTCTGCCTGGAAATACATACCACGAGAAGATCATTAAATAAAAATATTTCTCGTTGGTGCAATCCAAGCTTCTGAGGTTTATTTGGATCTGGAACTTCAAACAGCCTACAGTAGCAAACCAGCCTCCGGTGGGGGAGAGAGAGCACCTGCAATAACACAAAAATTCATGGTTCATACAACAACTTTTAGCCAAGAAAGAGTATTTTTCATGCACAGAATCTTTTTCCTTTAATACTTCAAATATTTTTACCCCATTAGACCATTTCAAGAAAGGACCAAAAACAGGAACAAAGAGATTTTATGCCATAAATTTGCATGACATTCAAACTTCATCAAAGTTCTATTAAATGTCCTGTAAAAGCCTGCATCCCATACAGGGATGCCAATGGAAGCTCTACTGGGGATAGGGTTTTATTTTGTGAAGTTATAAAAATGTTAAAGTACTTGAGATTAACATGAGTGGAAGCTCAAAGCAAGGGATTGTTGCTTCCATGAGTATTTTTATTATCATTAGAAGAAAAGATGCAAAGCAACTTTAGCTTTTGTGAGATGCTGTAGGTAACTTTCTGTCAGCCACTGAGTTAATTCAGTTTGTTGATTCCCCAATCCCAAGAAAATGGTGACATCAGGACAAAGTAAATGCATTTTTAATGTCTTATTTTCTCAAGCCAGCAAGAAAATCAAGACTGATTTTCCATTTTCTTATTGGAAATGTCTGCTGAAGGTACCTCTGGAGCTGCTGAGTGAGATTTAATTTCTTTTAAATGCAAATTATAAGATCTCGTTAACAACACCAAAAGAAATCCATAAACTGGTGCATTATAAGAACAGTTTTAGCTTTTTTACTGACCATGCCTATAATTTAAATCTGGAATCAATATTTTCAATGTTCATCTACCATTCAGAAGTGAACTTTAAGATTAACTGGCAGTACCTTTCCAGAGTATCATTCAATTCTCAAATGGACCAGAAAGAATAAACACACCACAGCTCAGGTGGAGGGGTGAGGTGCAACTGTGATTCTAATTATTTGTTTATTCTTTACTGGTTATTTTCTACAGTGATAATAATATTTAAAATAAATAAAAAGTGTACTGAAAAGGTCTAGAACACCGTTGGCAATAAATTAAGCAGCCTCTGGGAAATACATTTTTAAGAAAACCTTTATAATTCGGAGAGTTTTTGCTATAACATGAAGAAAATTTTGCCTGAAAGAACACCAGTAATTTCAAATTCTAAAATGTAACAGAATGTCTTATTTCCAGTTTAGGAAAATGCTGCCAGTTACAATGACTATAAATTTTGAAGGAGTAGGAGAGAAATACCTACACAACCAAGTCCATGGTGCAGAGATCCAATCTACAGTAGAAAGACACATACAAGTTGATTAAACTTCAGAGAAACACAGAACTGTATCATAGCAAGTAAATACGGCACGCTCTGACTATGACTAAATGCCTATAAAGTAAAAACAAACAGAGCTATCAATAAAGACTGCTGCCTAAATTTCCTTGCACACAGTTAAAAAGTCTCCCACCAGAAGAATCCTTCAAGCTAGGACTCCACCAAGGGCATTGTTTTCTTAAATCCATTTAATTTAAAAGGTCAGGATTAGTTTTAGGATTTGAATTGCCACATGTCTGAATAAAAAAAGAACCATGGAAAAAAAACCATCTCCCACAGAAGGCTATATATAAACCTAAATCCCCAATTACAGAAACAAAGTTTCATATGAAAGCGTAAGTGACTGTCAAATACTGACTTCAGAATATTTATTTCCCTTCTTCTCAAAAATAGTTACAAGCTTTTATAAAAATTTTGCTTTCTTTCCTCTGCTTCTTCAAAGAGATCTCCTCTCTTTGAGCACATTCTTTATGGAAACAGACCAAAATGAGATTTTTGGTAGTCCCTCATTCCCTTCCCCCATCCCCTGACTGAGACTTGTCTGAGAAGAGATTACAATCCAAAGCTCTTTAACAGTAATAGGGAGAATCTTGACATTCATGTTCTTTTCCTCAAGAACAAATTCCCCAGCCCGTCAGACCCTGCTGCAGTGAAGTCCCACGGAGCAGATAAAAACCAGGTATAGGTCTTCAAACCCATGCAAGCCTAGGGTTTTTTTGGCTCTGTTCTGGACTGCCTTTGTGACTACCAACACAAAGAGTTAAATTCAGAAATGCTGAGCATCCACTGTCCCTCTCCACATTAGATATTTGTTCTAAGGATGGAAAATACTGGTCTTAAAACCTCTGTGCTCCTTAATAGGAGGTAAAGTGCTGTGGCCTTTCTTTTCTCTCTGCTTTTCCAACAGCTGCTTTGAAGATTTATTTATATAGCAAAATATTTCAGGATTTTTCCCACCACAATCCTATCTTTGGATGCTCAAACCCAGCACCAGAATCCCTGGGACCTGATTTCCAGATATGTCTTGAGATAAAATGACCCCATGTCCCCTTACAAATCTCAGGTCATGGAGGCAGCTGTGGAGGTGACGAAGATGCTGATGTGAAGTTCTCTGTTGGTCTTGTAAATTATGGAGCCATAACCGACAGGGCAAATTTTGAAATATGGTTCTCTACAACATCACATTAACAAAGAACTTTGATTCTTTAGAAATAAACAAGAGAACTGCATAAAATGCAGAAATTTCAGAATTGTGAAGCTTCACATAAAGAATTTTACTACTCCTAATATCATCATGTCACCCGTGACTGTAAAAACAAAATTCATCTGTGCGGACACTCCAGAATTTAAGTCAACCTTACAGGGAATTTTGACAGTTTCTGCCCTTTGCTATTCATGGCCCAGTCTGTCCTGGTGAGCAGCACAGCTCTGTTGCTCTCTCCTGGCAGTGCCCAGTGGCAGAGCAGAGGGCACTCACCGGTTTCTTGCCCACGATGAGCTTCTCCACCTTCTGCACCTGGGACACGTGGTCCTCGTTGGTCTTCAGCTCGCGCTTGCGGATGCGCTCGTAGATCCCAATCAGCATCTCCCGCGGGATGTCCTCGCCATCGTCCACCCCTGCAGGGCCAAGCTCCTGTTAGCAGGGATCTGACCAGCACTGGGAGAGGATAAAAACCTGGGCAGTCTCTGTTTCAAGCTCCTGTTAGCAGAGATCTGACCAGCACTGGGAGAGGATAAAAACCTGGGCAGTTTCCATTTCAAGCTCCTGTTAGCAGACATCTGACCAGCACTGGGAGAGGATAAAAACCTGGGCAGTCTCTGTTTCAAGCTCCTGTTAGCAGAGATCTGACCAGCACTGGGAGAGGATAAAAACCTGGGCAGTTTCCATTTCAAGCTCCTGTTAGCAGACATCTGACCAGCACTGGGAGAGGATAAAAACCTGGGCAGTCTCTGTTTCAAGCTCCTGTTAGCAGAGATCTGACCAGCACTGGGAGAGGATAAAAACCTGGGCAGTCTCTGTTTCAAGCTCCTGTTAGCAGGGATCTGACCCACACTGGGAAAGGATAAAAACTTGGGCAGTCTCTGCTTTCCTGCCTTCCCAGATGTTTGTGCTGGTATTTCCCAGATGCCAGCCAGCACCTCCTGAGTGTCCTTGTGCTGCCTCAGCCAGTCAGAAGAAGCGGTGTGAACACGATTTAAGCACTGATTTTGGGCCAGAAGCTCGCTGCCCATAAACCATAAAGACATTGATGGAAATCACACAGGTTTGGGGATTTTTTGCTTTAAAACTCCAGTCTAAAACTAAGACATAAAAAGGCTGATCTCCTATACAATTTTTTTTCTTTCACATTTCCTGTGGTATTAAAGCTACAATGAGTTAAATTCCTTTTTAGACACTAAAACCTCCATATGACATTCTCCTAGGAATACAACCCTGGGGGGAAGCAGAAGAACCATTTCATTTTGCCTCTGTCTCAATATTACTCAATGTTGTTCATGAAATAATTTCCTACATGAGAAACTTAGGAACACCCAGTAAAATTAATTTAACCAGTATTTCCTATAAGATTTCAAAAAGAACTGATTTACTCTGGAAAAACAAATCGAGAAAATAACCCAGATCCAATTTTATTATTTAGCACTGTGTGATTATCATTGGCATGGCATTCTAACAAATGCCACACTGTCTTGAATGCTTGATCCTGAATTTTTAATAGCAGTGGAAGGAGTCCAATTTCACTAAGTGACTTAAAGCTGGATTTTCTGGGGACAGGGAGATGCATGTCTCTTTTTTAAACAGGTTTAAAAGTGATAAACTCTTATCTCCCATTCAGAAGCAAAGATAGAATATTTTGTCACCCAGTGGAACAACCGCTCCCATAAAAAATACAGTGATAAAATACAGTTTGTTTGCAGACAGAAGCAAGCCAAACCACCTCTGTTCTGCCCCACGTGGCCAAGCCTTCCACACCCCACCCTTTGTGATGCTGGGATTTACAGCTGCAGCAAGGCAGCCTGTTCCAAAAATGCCTGCAATAACAAGAATTGCTGCATGCAAGCTGGAGCTCAGAGAGAACGTGCTGTGGCAAATTCCACAAATGTAACTGCAGCATTATGCCAAGAGATGCATATCAGGCCTTTTGGAGTATTTGTAGATTTTACAATAAAATCTAGGCACTAATTTAAAACTTTGCTAAGCTGAAACATCTGCTAAGTACAGGTCGGTCATTGCTGCCTTCTACCAATCTCAGGGAATAAAATCACCAAACAGGACTTTAATTTTCAAGATCTGAAATTCCAGCACACCACAAGTATTTTGGTTTTACTGGTCCTAAAATGAAAGGTCCTGACAATACATCCATCCACTCAAGAAACACAAGCTAAAAATCACAAGATATTACACAATTAATTCTGTTTTTGCTGTTATACAAAGGACTGAAGTCTCTCCAAATGGCAGTCAGGTGACAGCAGCATGAAGCTGTTCCCAGAAGACACAGAGTGTCCCTGCAAGGACAGTGACAGGGAAAAGCTTTTAGGAGCTTTGTCCTTTGGGCTTCTTACCCCTGAGGTTCTTGATGAAGTCCTCCAGCTTCATCTTGCGCTCGGGCTTGACGTTGGGGCTGTACATGTCGGTGTTGAGCAGGATGATGGCGAAGGCCAGGATGAAGATGGTGTCGGGGTTGCGGAACTGCCGCACCACGCCCGGGTTGCAGATGCAGTAACGCTGGCTGGGAACACCAGGGGAGGCTGTCAGGGCTGGGAGCTGCTGCTCACATTCACCAAATCACTCACCTGCTGCCTTTCAGAGCCTCAGCAAGCTACTGTTCCCTTTCCAAACACATCTTTAGCTTTCCATCCATGTGTTTTCATAAGGCAATCCTTGGACGTGCAAGGAGTTTGTTTCTACTTGCACTGTAACTTCACTTACTACAATAACTTCTATATCCCATTTTTTTTCAGTGATTAATTCCCCAACACCAGGTAAGAACACAGCATTGATTTTGGCTTACTGTCAGGTGGTGATTTCCATCTTATCCTGCCCTGGATACACTTGTGTCAGTGCTGATAAGTGACTCCTCTTTATCCCACTGTTGTTGAAGTGTTTAATGAAAAGCTAGGAGTACACATACCCTAACAAGTGCGTGGGCTTATAATTCCACTCATACAAACTACTAAATCCAAATATATTGTTGGAGACATTCAAAAATCCTTGAGTATCTTTTCAACTGATGCCAGAAAGAACTTTTGAGAAAACTCTACATAAATACAAATGCCACACATGAACAACACTAGGAAGTGAAAGTTCCTATTCCATACTTAGCAAGCCCCCCCCAGACAAGACATACTTCAAAGTGTAGCTCATGAGGACACTGAAAATAATCAGGAAAGTAACTTGGATATGCCCAAGTTTCCCAGTTCTGCAGCCTGACTGTAAAGCAGCAGGTTTCTGGTGACTGAGGGATTTATTTCACATCCTACCTAAAAGCTTCAATGAGCCGCTCCACTTTCTGGGCTTCTCCTTGGACACGGATATGGGCCTGAAATTTCCTGAGTGCTTCATCCAGCTCCATTGTGGAGAAGTCCATCTCATCCACCACACAGCTAGGACAAAACAGATTCACATCGTCTCTCTTAATTTCCAACAACACAGTACCAAAGGGAAGACTTTGAAACAGAAAAAACTTTTCAATTTTCCATCTGATAGAGATTCATGGAATTGTTTTTTAAACTTTCAGCAGCAATTGCAATAATTGCAGGTAAGCTGTGAAGGAAGGCTGAAAATAACAGATCAATGAGAAAGTGTACATGTAAGCAGACCCTTGTGTTTTTTGAACAGAAGAGCTGCTGGAATGACAAATATCTGACTATTGTAAGTGATGTCACTAATGATTATTAGTTTTGTCCTTCCAAGCCAATCAACTACCACAATGCCTCCAACAATAATAAATTATACTGCTCAGAATATCATATCTCCGACAGCCTGCAGCAGGCACAATAATCTGTACCAAATGGCTCTGTGTCTAGGAACATTCTTAAATGCAGAGAAAAAAAATAACCTTGTTTGGATACTCTCTGATTATTACTACAATTCTCATCTTCCCATCATCTGCCATGACTTTCAGTTAACATTTATGGAGGAATAATTACTTTCTTGCTCTG
The DNA here is from genome assembly GCA_013390045.1 of Picathartes gymnocephalus. Lineage (NCBI taxonomy): Eukaryota > Metazoa > Chordata > Aves > Passeriformes > Picathartidae > Picathartes > Picathartes gymnocephalus. Next base: position 44,550 of record WEKY01040899.1, read on the forward strand.
AAAATACAGTGCTCACAAAAAATAAAGGGGAACCATTTTAATATAATCAGCAACATGAAGTATATCATTCTAATACTTTGTTTAAAGACTGCTTTAAAATCAGAGGCTTATAAATTTCTTTTAAGCTTAGCTTTTAGTTTTGAAATAACCAGACATGAATCACTGCAAGTAACAGCACTGAAATGCAGAAACCACAGAAAGAACTATCCACTTTTAAAAGCTTGTCCTTAAATGCATAGATATACAATGAAAAATTACAGCAGCTCATATTTTTCTTCCAGTAACACTGTAGCTAATGTAGATTAACAGCAAGTAATTTATTCCCCTTGATGTTAGTATTTTTCCTTTTATGCAAAAGCACAGTGAAACAGAGAGCCTAGCATTTCTCACTCCCTTTCCAGTCCTCACCTAGACTTTATTATCAGTTCTGCAATAATGCTCACAGGCTTCCCATTATTGCAAGTTCTGTCACACTGACAAAATCCCTTTTCCCATTGCAAGGAGTAAAGCACACGTGCATAGTCAAAATGAAGTAATTAGCACAAATAAGGACCCCCAGGAACACGCTGGCCAACAACAGGATGGGGAGGGGAATTAAACAACACTTCTATGAACGATGGAGACAGCAGATTTCCCACTGTGGGCAGAGTTCCCCTCTTCCCCACACAATACTCACTCTAACACGTCCCTGTTGAACTGCTTCTGCCGATTTCCCAGGAATTCTCCGATCATCTGCCTGCTGAGCCCTTTCCTCTGCAGCAGGAAGTGGGCAACCCCAACGGGAGTGTCCGGCACAAAGCCTCGCTCAATGAGGTACTGGACTCCTTTTTCAGGTTTTCTGAGGAGAAATGACAATGCAGAAGTGTGAATTTCCTTCCATTCCACCTTCGACATCAAATTAAAATTCCACAACAATTATGGTCAATATAGTCAATCACTTTTACCCAGTATGGGCTGGTGTAGTTTTAGGAATGTGTAGTTGAATACATTGCTCACTGCTAAGAACTGACAGCTCTGAGACACATCTTTGCGTGTTTTTACACATTCCCTGCTCCAGAACACTCCCAAGGAGAAGCTCTGGATGCAAACAGCCTCCCTTGCCAATGAAACAAAGCCCAAAACCAGCTTCTAAAAGCTCTTGTTGCTGGGAGAGAGGTACCTTCCAGAAACTCAAAAGCTGCTGCTGAAAAACAAGAAACAAAGTGCTCCCCTGACCTCCCCTTGCCTGCTGGTAAAAGTTAAACTTAATGAATAAAAACATCTGAAGGGGTGTCACGTGCAAGCTGGGAGTACAAAAAATAAGGGGGAAAACTACAGTCAGTCAAGCAAAAAGAAGCAATTAAAAATGGTGTAGCTCCCATCTAATTGAGATTTTTAGTTCCTTGTCCTTTAACACACCCACTGCCCCAGATTTCCCTCCCTCAGACAAGCACCTTCCGAGTTCCTGCAGTGTTTTACATCTCTTTATACAGCTCTAGATTCAGCTGTAACCACTTTCACATCTCCAAACAAAGCAAACCAAAGCCACTCATTTTAACTTACTAAGAAGTGTGTGCTGGGGAGAAGGATTGGGACAGAGCTGGCAATAAAATATATTGCTTATAAAGACAAATGCTGCTTTATTTTCGAGTGCTGCAAAATCCCCCTTACACACACACACCGTGCACTGCATCATCCAGCAGTGCAACACAGCAGAAAACCATCATTCCTTTTAAAAATATTCAAGGGGAATGTTTACAGAACCAGTAATTCCATCATCAGCTTTATTTTGTAAGGAATTATGCTATAGTGTCCACTTGTAAGAGTGGGTGGTTTGCAGCTTGCTGGATGACCTCAAAGATATTTCCTTTAAGGCAAGCAAAATCAATCTGAGAGGACAAGGTGACAGTGCTATTTTTATACAAGGTTGATCACACAACCATAACCCTTCCCCAGGGTTTTAATTGCAAATAACATTGCTAAATACATCATCATTCAGTTCTCCTACTCTTTTACATTCCATTATTATACACTTAATATCCTATTAAGAATTAGACAGATCAGAGAAATATATATAATTTAATCAAAAGGGAGTTCTCAAATCTCAATTTCTTGCATCAGGCTTTGTGGCTCTTTCCATCTGAAATAAGATTACACACTCGGTTATCTTCTAAAATTAATCTCCTTCATACTAAGAAGTCCCTGTTTTGTAAGTAATGTAATTGTTGTGTTCATATGCTTCTAAACTGTATTTCAGAATCCTTAATTCTTGTAAATTTAAATTCACAGCATCCAACAAAAACAGCAGTTGTTTTTTCCATCCCCCTTGTTAGTGAGCTACATTTGTCCAGTAAATTCAGAGTGATACAAACCCAGGAGAGCTCCTCTCCTGTGACTGTCAAAGCAGAAAACAACACCCAAAACCCACAGCTTAACTCAAAGATCACCTTTGCTTGATATACAGAAAAAGGTGGAGCATTACTTATTGTACCAAAAACCAACTTGAATTCCTACCACCTGCATAAACCTCAATATTAAAAAAAAATCATCATGAAGACAAAATAACTTATTTTTCATCAGCCGCTCTGTGGTTGTATAATTTTGCATAAGTCAGGGTCTGCTTTTCCACATAAGAAGCTTTGCCTCTGGTTTGGTAATATGAAGTCACTGGATTCAAATACCCTTCAAGCCAGGTTAGGTGAGTGTTCAAAACAGAGCTAAAAATCCATTTACAAAACACTGGAAGCCAAGAGCTCTTTTCCCATCAATACTCCCCTCACGCTGGAGTGAAATAGCAGGGAGTTTTGCAGTCTGGGATTATTGGAAAGCAGTCAGTTTGTTACAAAAGCTGTAACCTGGCAGCAATAATATGAAAATAACACCTGAACCCCCTGAGCTGTAAGAACGAAGGCTGCTCTTTCCCTGTTTGATCAATCACTAGGTAAGTTAGGGAGGTTCAGGGGTTTATTGTTGTTTTAAGCTCCTTCCCACCTCCCACCAGGTGGGACATTATCTTATTCACCAGGAAAAGTACTTACCAGAAAATGATGACTCTTCCAGAGTGTTCTGAAGTGCTGTATTTCCAAGGAAATTTTACTTCAAAAGTGAGGCTAAAATAGGTTCAGAGAAAAATGTACTCAAGGGGGCCTTCCCTTTCTGCCTTTAACATAAGCAGCATTTTGTCTGCTTTCAAAGTCAGAGAAATTGAAGAACTGAACAGGATAATAGAAATTTAAATCATCCCCAGCATCAGAAATTTCAAGTACCAGCAAGTCTGAAGAATCCTACCACGAGGATGTGGAGGTTGTGGTGCTGAGCTCCAGTGAACCACCAGAAACTCATTTGCTCCTTCCCAAGGTGTTTTCTCACACCAGGTATTTGCCAGGCTTGAACAACACAAGCAGCCAGGGATTCTCTGCTGGCAAACCCAGCTGTTTGAAATGGAAGAAATCTTCCTTCTCACAGAACCCTTGTTTTTCCTGGAGTGTCTGACTGGATGCAGGAGGGAGTGGGACAGGACACCTGGGTAAGTTATCCTCATTTCTGCCTGCTCACAGTTGTGCACAGAGCATTTTGTACTTACAACTAGGAGTCTTTTGTGATTAGGAAAATTCCCACTGATGGCTTGTTAATTACACAGACCAGTAACAGACAAGATGAGAAATCTATAAATAGCAATGGAGGAAGCAGCAGAAGCAAAGCAGTTATTTTCAGATTTGAATACATTAACTAATATAAAAATAAACCCTGTAACATTAGCACCTTGCATAGCTGATGATGTAGTTATTTAGAGAATTCTTGATATTTACAAGGTTGCTTTCAAAGTAACTTTAAAAATGTCTTCTGTCTCAAAACACCCAACAAAACAATCTAAAACAAAACAACCAAACAAAAAAAATCACAAGGATCTACTGAAAGAAAAAAAAAATCACCAAAAGATGTGCAAAATTATTTACATAAAATTCTCAGAGGTTGATTAAAGGACTAAGGATCTTGTCAGAAACTGATTAATAACAAAACAGTTAGGGTAGTTTAAAGTGACTTTTAAGGGGAAAAAAATGATGTTGGGATGAATGCAAACTTCAAAATAACAGATGAAGCCAGTATATTTTAAGAAGTTCATTTCTTAAACAGTACTAGCCATATCCGGAAGGGCTCAAGACCTGCCAGAGTTTGAGAAGGCAGGAAAGCCAGTCAGAGACAGCTCCTCCTTTGAAGAGGGGAAGGGTAAAAGCTGATTCCAAACATATCCAAACTGCTATCTTTAAACTTCTAGGAAATATTTCTTTTGCAAAAACATTGCACTGATTCTGAAAAGTGAATTTGGTAGAGGAAAAGCTTTTAGTTGGATTCTGGATGGTAAGAGGGATCAGCACAGGCTTAGCATGCCCTGGTAGCTCCTGGGCTTACTGGTACAGTTCTGGTGCAGGAGAAGCCCAGTAAAGCCCAGTGCTGAGCTTGGCGGGCACCCCAGTGGCACTTCTCACATTCCTATTGCTGCTTTGGGGCTTCCTGCCAAACTGAACTAGGACAAAAAGGTGGTTTTTTGTTGTTGTTGTTTTATGTTTTGGGTTTTTGGTGGGTTGTTTTGGGGGGTGTGGTTTGGTGGTTTGATTTGGCTTGGTTTGTGCTATTATTTTTTTGAATCCAGTCAAGCTCTCCCCACAGGTGCACCGTGATTTGTAGTACCCAAGCCGCAGTGTGGATAAAGTGCCTGTGTCCCCAGCAGCCCAGAGGAGAGAACGAACAACAAGCACTACCTCAGAAAGAAACCTGCCACAAAACCACAGCACAAAGGGGAATAAAGCCCTGCACACCCCTGACTTGCTGCACATGTAAAGCTTACAAACACCCCAAACCACATGAAATCTTTGTATTTCATTTTAGAGCTCAGACAATAAGAGAGCTGCAAAATGAGAGAATTAATTAACAAATGAGCACGGAAGATTTCCAATACCCAGCAATGCCAGAAGTATCACCAGAATTAAGGCAGGGATTTATTAACAGCGTAAATAACCACAAACACACTGCTCTAACAGCTGACTGAGGCAAGGGGGCAAAGCTCTGACTGAGTGTGTGAGAAGCTTGGTGAAACTTCTGGAATTCCAGGATTTCTGAAGGCACACTTATGTTTGATGGTTCCTTGCCTCTGCTACAGGGAAACTGAGGCAATCTAGAAAACAAGCAAACCAGAAGTACAAACACTTCTTAGTGGCTGTTAGAAACCCACTGCAAACACTTCACAAATATGCTGCTGCCAAAGAAATCTTTTCATGTGAGGGGTGGAGAGTTTAATGCAGCTATGATGCCAGCCCTCTGTAAAAAAAAAAAAAAAAAAACCAAACCAAAAAAACCCCCCAAAAAACCAATCTTCCTTGCCTTTGATACCAGCGATCTCATTTTGAAAATATTTACAGTTGTCACAAAAATAAGCATTACTTCAACATTAAAAAACAGGGATGGCTTTTTAAAAGAAGAATCTAAGTATTTTCTTAGAATAATTTAGGAAGTTAAATATTTTTGAGTAACCAAGCTGGCAATAACAAGCTAGTTGAACATTCTCCTTAGTCTGGCACAAAGCTCAGTTTTGTTTCTCTGGCTGTATTTCTTGCTTTACTTTTGCTGAAGAGCTCACTGCTGCTGCAGTGAAGCCAAGAGAATCCCTAGGTCTATTTTAAACCTTCTGGCTAAGAAGGAAAAAAACAATATCCTTAAAATACTATCAAAACTAGTGCCAAAACAACTTGTCAGTTCACTCCACAGCAAGGCAAAAGGGGATTGAGAGAAGGAAAATGAGAGAAACTGAGTGCGAAGCCTGAGCTGTGCTTTTCTCAACTGCACAACTGTTTAATGAAGAGAAAGAAAAACCAGCTGTAAATTGCATCTTCTGGTAATTACCAAAAAAATCCCTGGGTCAGGAAAAAAACCCAGGAAAGAGCACATTTCTCCCAGCTTCTCTGCATCTCATGGAAATGGGAGGTAGTTATTTCCATGATTTGGGCAGGAGAACTACAGTTTGCCCACAGTGCGGATGATTTTTCCCACATTAAGATATTAATTCTTGAAGGGATATTAGAATATTAATTCACATTAGGATGTTAATTCTTCTGCATTCAAGGCCTCCCACCACAGATGGTAAGGTCAGGGCACACTTGCAATCACACCAAATTACCTGGAGTAACCTCTGTTCACGGAAAGTTAATTTCTGCTCATGCCACTAAGGAAAAAAATTCACCAGGAAGTGATCTCAGTGCCCAGTTCTGTTTGCTGCAAGAGCAAAATAAAGAAAGGAAACTCTGTAGATGTGTATTTTCATAAAATTGGGTAACTGACCTACGTGGTTCTACCATTACTTTCTGCCTGACCAACCAGTTTCTTTATGTCACCATTTCCTAACAAGGTGCTAGGAAATTATACACTGAACATTATTACTGCTACTGAATGTTTGGGTTGGTCTGAAAAGTATTGCCTGAATCACAGCTGATTATAAAAGGGTAAAAAGTGTAAAAGGCACCTAAAGGCCCCGAGCAGAAAGTCTGGCTTCTATTCTAATAAAGGAGGGAAAAGAGAATTTAAAGCTATTTCCAAAAAAAAAAAAAGGATTTTCCTGTGTAAGAAGCATCATCCTTGAGGAACAGAGCAGGCAGCAGAGTGAGGAGGCACACGAGGCACACCCCAAGCACTCACAATGCAGTAGCTGGACATGTCCTTGCTGGTGAAAACAGCCCTGAGTCATCCTGCCAGAGCATTTCCTACCTCCTCATTATTCCCTCTCTTGGCAGTGGGCAAGAGAGGGAATTGCTTTTTTTTGTCACCCCCCACTCCTTCCTTCCTCACAAGAAGGCAGTAAGAAGGAAATATTTTAGTTCAATTAATGGACCCAAACACTCTATGAGGTTGTTCTCACCTCCTCTGACCCCTCTGCATTTCTCACAGAGCAGGGACAGGAGTTTGTAGCTGCCAGCAGAGCAAAGCACGCTACACTTTGGGACAAGACATATGGAAAAGTGGCTGCCTCCCTCAGAACTGTGTGCCATGGTTGAGAACTGCCCTCATGTTTATACAGTTGTTGTCAGGAATGACACTTAAGGATGACTATGTCCTTTAAATTAAGGAACAGTCCCTATCTTTAAGTATTCTTGTGTCCCTGCCCTAAATCCTCCTTCCACATCCTCACCGCAGTTACACCAAGCAGAAGCACTTCAGCTTCAAGCTCTGCAACTCTGCTGAGTGCAAATGGGAAACTCTGACAGTCACATTCCCTCTGAAAGGGACACCTTTTGTGCAAGTGCAGTTTAAAGATCTCCTGGTTTGTCATTTACAGACCCACAAAACCCCAGTTCAGTAGGTAGATGGGAATTGTTACACAGGAAAGAGTTGGTGCGCCCTTTTTTCATTCCCTTAACTCTCTTTCCTACATTGCCTTCCCAAGTCCCTATTCCAAGTGTCTCCTGCATTCCTGCAAAGGCATCTGGTCACACTTGTCACCCTCAAAACCTGACCAGTGTAGATTTTCGGACAGAAGGAATTTAAGTTCTGGCACCCAGAGTCCTTTCAGCCGCTGTCTGGGAGCTGCTCAGCCGGTGAAATTCCTCCATTTAGGGGCTCATTTTCCAACAGGAGGCACGCAGGCACTGTCAGAGCTCAGCTCCCATTCCTGGCACGTAGCAGGGAGGCCGGAGTGTGCCCGGAATGTTTAAGGGCAGCCGGAGCTGGAGGCAGGGATGAGGTAATGGCTCTTGCAGGGATCCAGGGCCGCTCACACTCAGCTATTGCGGCTTGCAGCAAAGCCACGTTTGCTTCCAACATTCGGCAAAGTTTATATTGCCTTTTAATGGCAATAAGAGGAATCCCCGTGACCATATTTGAACCTGACGTTTCAATTTACTATTGGTTACATGTTTCAGCTGGTTTGGATGGGATATAATTTATGCTAATCAAAGCACTTGTTTTGGAAAAAAAAGGAGGAAAAATGGCTCCTCCGGGAGAAAAGATAAAACATGCACAGAACAAAGCAAAACACACAAAGCTTTTTTTTTTTTTTCCTCTGGGTGTTCTCACTTAGGGCTAAATGTTTTTAGAAATAATGAGAGTCATACTAAGAACATTCTTCTCCTCTTACTAACTCCTCGGCATGTTAGAGGACAAGTTACATGGAGTGCTTTGATTTTGATTTTAATTTTTGTTGGAACCGTCTGCGCCTGAATAATCTGCAGTCCAGATGTTGCAACACCAGTAAAGTCCCTCTCAGCACACACACGAGGACAGCAAATGGCTCTGTTGTGAAATCCTGGCCAAGCCTCTTCTCTCCCACTGCCTCTTTCTGTCAAATCATTCAAAAAAATCATTGAAGATATTAGGGATCAGCTGGCAAAATAAAAGAATTAGTCTAAAAGAAAAGATAACCAATTCAGATTGGCTTACACCTTCTCCCTCCTACTCAATCTGTATTTAAAAGGTTAAAATCATTAGAAATGTTTCCAATAAGCTTTCAAATTCAAATGGAAAGAAGGACAGTGCAAAAGCACATGTTTAGAGACCAGACAGTAGAGTGCTGAATGGATGTCATGAGACTGACTCTAGGCAACACAGAAAGTATGTTCAGCATCTTAACTGAAATTCATTATGAGTATGATGGGTGTAAATTGAGAACATCAGATTAGTGCACTTATTACAGAAGTTAAATTAATGACTACTTGCAAAACTCTTTTTAAAAAATAAAATAAGTAACATTTGGCAACTTCTAAGGATTTCAAATAGAGACCAAGCTTGCAGTACTTTCTGAGTGTAACAGTACATAGGAATCCAAATTACATTCAGTCTCTACCTACATGTAAATGATGGAAACCTTATACCTCTGATGAACAGTTTAAGCTGCTTTCATGAAAATGAAAAATGTGCCTTCCCACAAATATTATTATTGTGTGCCTCAGATTTCCAACAAGAATTTATCTAGAAACTGTAATTTGTAATATTGTCTTTGGTATAATCCCACCAGCCCTCAGCAAATTCCTCTTGTATCTGCTTAGTAAAATATAAAACTTCTTAAATTAATATTCCAGGGAATCTAGAAATGTTAGAAAAAGTCAGCTCCTGGAATTAGTATCCAATTCATATCAACAGTGGGTTTTAAATTGGAATAAAATCATCCCCATCGTGCAATAAAGGAAGCCAGTAGGGCTTTCAGGGCTAAAGATGATACATCATTGCATATTGCAAACAGATACTCGAGCCTTTTTATCTCTGCCAATAAATCCTTTAGGAGAACTTTGGAATAGCAGAAACCTTGATAATGGCCCGTTATAAAAGAAGCTACAGCAAACTCTTCAGCACAGAGCATTGTAATGCACTGAGGACACGTGGGGAACAGTTCTCCATCTGTCACTGCCCTTTCCCGAGAGGAAAAGAGGACAAAAGAAGGGAGGTGAGGGGTGAAAGGCATCTGGGAAAATTTATTGTAAAATTATTGCTGGCCCAGGCTCCATTCTAGCACTGTAAAGTGGTGTCACATTCATGTACCCCCAAGATGTACATGTAGGATTAGGATGTAAAGCCTAAACTATGCCCTGGCATCAAGCTCAGGGCAGTGAAACAGCCCCTGAGCTGCACTTTGCAGTCTCTCCTCACCAGCAATGTCAGCAATCAGCACCAGCAAGACTGGCTCCCATGGCAAGCAACACAATGCCACAGGAACCCTGCCAGGGGGGAGGACCATTTACAGTGCCTTCCAACAGCTGATATCCCAAAGGAGATACTAAACATGACTCCAGGCTCTGCTGGATTAAAAACTGAGTCTGAGCAATGCCAACGCTTATCTCCGATCTTTTACACCACCAGGCACAGCTGCAACAAGTTTTCAAACCACTCTGGTGCTGTCCCTGTTTCGCTGACGCTGCTTTGTTAGCACAGCAGGTGTTGGTGCCCCGTGCCCAGGAGTGCTGAGCAGGCACTGCCCTGGCCCTGTCCCTGGGGTGTGTCACCACAGGCAGGGGACACGGTAACCCCAGGCAGTGTTAGCAACAAACACACCTGGCAGCCACCAACGCTTGGCAGGGACCCAGAGCTGCTGTCACCCTCCTGGTGGCACAAGGCTCCGTGACAATCCACGTGCACAGAATGCCAGCCCTGCACTGCTGGCCCACGGGCAGGACACGTCTCCTCACCCTGTTGAGGTTAAACACTCAGTCCTAGTTAATCTCTCAGAACCATCAGTGCATCAGAAGCAGAATGGAACCTGAAAATCCTACCAGAATGGGGTGCTATAACTGGTAAACCTGGTATTTCCAGCCTGCAGTCAAAACAAACAGGAGAATGAAATCACAGCTCTTTTTCGGGTTTTTTTCTCTTGTTTTTCTTTTTAAAGCAGCAGTCAAAAGGCCTCTTGAAGCTGTGTTTACAAGCAAACCAGTCTCAAAGGCTGGATTTGCATTGGCAGGATTTGCAGCCTGCAAAATAAACCTTTCTAGGTAGTGTTTTCCTTCTGCCTGTGAGGGAGGAATGGTTTCTAGTGCAATTCTCCCAGTCCACATCCCTTTCCAGCTCCACTGAAGAAAATGCCTAATTCAACACAGCTGGCCTGCCCAAGGCTCCCTGGGAGCTGCTGCACTCTGGGCACGCACCTGCAACCCTTCCTTTGGGGAGGAATGAATGGGAACACACACTGCCAGCCCACTGACAGGGGGGAATCACTGCTGCCATTCAGAGCTACGGCAATGAACAGAAGCTGGTACTCAGCTGCAATTTCTTTGGCAGAAATCATTCCATTTGGGGGATACTTTACCTTCTAGCTTAGTGGCTACTACAAAGCATCTTTGAAAAGTACACTACTTTAATCAAGACGAAGGTTCCAAACTGAAGGCCAAGGTACAGTTTGAAAAAAATTTCATGACAAGTGATGATCGTGGAATCACAAAATGGTTTGGGCTGGGAGGGACCCTAAAGATCATCTATTTCAAACCCCCTGCTACAGGCAGGGACACCTTCCACTAGAACTCCTGGAAAAGTGATTTTCAATTACCTCTGGTATTTTCCCCAATGTTCTGTGTTCCACATTCTCCAGGGACCTTTGTGCTACTGATGTTTTGCATCTATCAGTAATTAAGTGAACTGGACCACCAGCTGTGCTCAACTTTTACCCCACCCATAACCGTCTATCCTAACAAAAAGCCTCTGATAAGAAAACTGCACTTTGGCTTCTGAAATTTGTGATTAAAATAGGAAAGCTAGAAAAGTTAAAAATTGAAGTTTCAACTGTGATGACAGTGACTTTCCAAGCTTTTAAAATCTTCATCCTTTCAGCACTTCTACTGAACAAAGCACAAGTATTTGCTACAATTCATACACTTCTTTAAGGTTCTTTATTCTTTGCATTTCAGCCAAGCTTCATGTACCACAAAGAAAGGACATTTGTTAATTAAGGCTTGGGATCTTAATTTGGAAGGACGATTTCAAAGACACAGTGAAATTAACCTGAACTCCTTGTAAAAGACATCCCTAAAATTCCTCTGGTAGATGCAGACATTTGGAAAAAAACCTTGCCTTCTTGTACTAGGTAAGTTCAAAGCCACTTCTTCCAGTGCTTCCTCCTGGGTGGAGCACACATCCTCCCAGGAGCTGCTGCCAACACTCCCACTGCTCCCTCAATTTATGATCAGAAATGTGTTGTGAGGATAATATGATGAAAAGACAGTGAAGTGACTCTGCTGCATTGACCTGACCACTGACTTCAAGATGCAATTTGCAATCCCACCTGATGCACTCTCTAGAGACTCCTGAGCTTTCACAAGAATAAAGCTTTGAAGGTTTTCCAGCTCCCTTTTCAAAAGAATTTACAGACCTATGCACCATCACGTTCTATGATGGTTCAATACCTGACACTGCACATTACTGAAAATGTCATAATCCTCAGACTTGAAGGGCCACAATCAAAACCCAAGATATGTGGGATATGTGGGAAATTTGGGGACTGTCTGAGGAATCAATAGAATCACATTGACTCAGCAGAAAGTAATGACAATCTTCAGTTTGTTTTCAATACTGGAGAGAAAATGCAGTGGGGAAAAGAAAATCACACAGAGCAAAAGGTGCCACTGAGAGGTGCTGCCTGGAGCTCTGCACAGTCCTGTCCTGCAACACTCACTGCTGAGGAACTGCACATCACCTCGCAACAATATACAAAAAAGATTTACCTCTGTCCATGGAGCAAGGTCACTTCGTTCTGTTTCAAACAACTGCGTCTATTCTTGTCTGTTCCTGATGTTTATTTTTCACTTTCAGCCTCCTACTGGTGTGTCACTAGCAGCACCTGACAGCTTCCAATGCTCTCATTCACCCCTGCGTGCTGCCTGAGCACTTTTTCCATTCACTTTTTCCCTACACCCTTCTGCAGCTGACTCAAAAGACTCTTACCAAGCCTGAGGCTCACTGAGCATTGACTGCTCGAGGCTGAATTGCTGTGCAAAACCCAGGCAAACGCCAAGTCTTAAATGTCAGCCAACAGCACCAACACCTTCCTCCTCACCCACCCTGCCAAGGATGTTGTTTTTCAAATCCTCTAAAAAAGAGCTAATTGATGTATTTTCCTACCCATTCAACTTCATAAGCACAGATCCTATGACTTGCATAATTCCAATTGGTTGGAAGCTCCCATAAAGGCATTTTTACTAAGATTAGAGCTAAACCTGAAAGTGTTTACAACCAAACTTGGGGCTGTAATGCACATGTCATGTGATGGCACCAAAAAGCTTTAATTATCTGCAATGTTGCAACAAATACATGAGGAACCACCAACCTATCAATCCAAACACATCAAAGCACTGCTACCTGTAAAGGAGGCCTCAAATCACTCAAGCCACAGGGAAAACACAGGAGAACTATCAGTCACAGGCAGAAATACAAATTTTGTGACAGTTTTATGATAAATAATAAACATTCATTTCATAAAAAAAATATTCAGTGCATTGGTTTTTAGCATCAAAGTTTTAATGATATCTACTGAACAAATTCCAGCCCCTGCCAGTGTTAAACAAGAAACTGATCATATGCTGTATGCTGTTTCTAATTCCTATGAGTTTTACACCACCTACATGATTAGGGCAGGAAGAAATCTGAATTTTTTATAACATAACACCAAAAATTGATCAGGATCAAGCAACCAGATTTCTCTCCAAGAAAGGAGTTAATCTTCAATAATTTGTTACCATTTCTATAAACATAATTATATTTTGGTTTTCTCCTGAAGCTATTCAATTATGAAGATATCAACTTAAACTTGAACACGAACAGTCACCAAAAGCACTTGTTTATTCACTGAAAGGTCAGTACCAGACACCAGTCTTACCTTACCTGATACAAGAAAAATATTCCTGGTTCATTCTCAGTGACACAGAGAGGAAGGCAGGAACTTCTGTACTTACTTGTTAAAAAGATTCAGCCCAATCCTATAATGGCGTTTCCTGATAACATCGTTACTGAAGGCAGGGGAATCCCAGCTGTTTCGAGTCTCTTTGTGGTAAGTTTGTTTGCTCAAGGTTTGCTCCCTCAGGCTGTCCCTAGAAGAGGATTCTGAGCTGCAATTTATTGTATCATTAGAGTTGGAAGTGCTGTTGATGCTGTCATTGTCTCCATCAGAGTAATCAGACTCTGATTTGCTTTGCCTGTTTGCTGTGCCATTGATGGCCAAGTGACTGTCTATGGGCCTAGCCCTGTGCCTGGCCTCCTGCTCCTCCCGGGTGATGATTTTGGCAGGAATGCTGTGGGGGATATGTTTAGGGCTGCCTTGCTGGCTGGTGATGCCTCGGTCATACGCATTCTGCCTCTTTAACGAGCCCCTCTCCGAGCGATCACTCAAGTCCACGGAACTGTCACTGGGAGGCTCGATAGTGAGCAGAGGGAGGTGATCCATCCTCATCCTCTGCTCCTGACATTCCAGTGATGGGGTACTCCTGCAGCTCGTATCAGTGTCTATCTTACCATCTTTGTGGGTCATGGACCAGTACTCTTGGGCAGAGTTCACAGAGCGGAGCCTCAAGTCTGACTCCGTGCTGGACGGTCTGTCCACGGACTGGGAGAGCGGCAGGGGTGGGGACAACTCCTCCTCATCGATGTACAACGTGACATCGCTGTAGGACGCTGTCATCTCGTCCAGCTTCCTGTGATCCACATTGTGGATCGCTGGTTTGCTTGGGGCACAGCTCTCCCTCTCCATTTCCCGGCTCCTGACTTGCTCCGCACTCTGGATTTCATCTGAATGCAGACTGCGGCAGTTCAGCGCATCGTCAATGGATTCCGCCAGGGATTTCACCTGCCTGGAAAAAGCATCCTCCAGTTCTGTTATAGCATCAGAGAAATCAGTGGATGCTGCTGGGGACTTCATGGTAGCCGTCTCCCCGAGCTCGTCGCACTCTGACGGCACCAGGGAGCCCAGCTTTGACCCATCATTTGTAACAGAAACTTGCTTCCCTTCGAAGTAGGAGCTGTGGACTTTCTCAGGCCCTTCAAAGGAAAACTGCATTCTCATATTGGACAGGACGATGCGCCTTGACATGCGATTCTCGGACATAGAACTGCGCAGGCGCTCAAAGTTCTTGTTCATCTGATACTGGCGGAAGGCGGTCTGGATGGTGCGGGCAGCATGTCTGGTGATCAGACGGCCCCCATACTTCCGTTCCAGCATCTCCACCTACCACGGGAACACACACACCCCCTTGTCACTTCATGCAGCTCAGGACAAGGGTGAGGTCTCACAAAAACATTTAACTCTTGTAATGACTTTAATATACTTTATGTATATTGGTTTTGAAAGTGAAAACTCAAAGCTACAATAACGAACAGAATAGTCATCTGCAAATTCCACCAGAAAATACAAAAATATATGAATTCACCTCACAGATATAAGAAAATATCAGTTGCAATAAGTTCTTTCTTCCTTCCTTTCTGTGACAACAAAACCACCCAGGTTTCAAAATGACTCATTTTCTTAGAAAAATATTTTGCATGATTACATTGTAGTACACTCCTGGAGCATAAAATCTCAGTTACAAGAACTGTTTATACTTTTAACAGTATTAACATATCTTTTACACTTTTCTCCAGGAAGTGGGGAAGGCATATGGGACAAAGAATAACAGAGTTAAAAGTCCCAAATGAAGTGATGCTAGAAAAGACCTTTCCCAGTTCACAGACACAAACAAGGTGCCAGAGCTCAAATACCTGCTTATCCTGTAGGTCGGAAGAGAGTTCATAGCTCTCCGAAAGCGATCTGGACCTTTTGATGGCTTCTTCCTCAGCCTGTTTGCGCAGGATGGAGGTGGAGTGCTGGAGCTTGGGCCGGCGGGCTCGCTGCTGGCCCGGCGCGATGGAGTAGAGCCCGTAGGGGTGCTCGTAGTGCTCGGGGCTCAGGGCGGAGCTGTGCGTTATCGGGCCCTGCGGGTAGCCAGAGGGGCTATCCAGGGACGTGCCGGTCTCGCTGCTGGGAGCCTCCCCCTCAACGCTGCACAAGAGATACAGCAAAAGCCTCGGGTGAGTCCAGCACAACAAAATTCTCAACACATAACAGCACAGTTTTGCTTTAGTATCATTTTGTGTAGACATACAGCACATGTTGTTGAAATTCCCAAGCAGGTGTTATAGGTAACGAGGCTTTCATGGCAAACACCACAGTTATTGCTGTAGTTTTTGCAAGGCTCAAATCTGTCGTGCCCCTGACATCTTTGGAGCAGGAGTCAAGCAGGAGAAAGGAGATTTCAAGCATTATTTAACTTTATACAGTAATTACTAATGACATCCTGAGTAAGTCACTCAGCAACTACTCTGTGCAATGAATGAAAACTTGTAATTTCTTATAAGACTGCTCATTTCCAAGTTGTTCCATTCAAAATGACAGATGCTTATTTATGTCTTTCTTTGCTTTGGGAAATTAAAGCAGTATTTTCTTAACCTTATATTACAGTTTGACATAAAAAGGATTACTTTCATAGAGATTACTCAGTGGAGATTGGGATTTAATGGATCTTGAGACTTACAATATTTCTAGAAACTAAAGTTGGGAAAAAGTACTTACAGGAGAAATCTCGTTTATTTCCCTACTAGTGAAAGACTGCTCCTATGGGATACTTTTGGCAGGTTTTGGAGTAAAGCATCCCAAGGGACAGTGCTTCCAGCTAATGAAAGCAACATGGTTTCAGGTGAAGAAAGCTCAATAGCACCTATCCGGCAAAGAAACTACTTTGTTTTCACATGAATGGTGTTATTGCTAAGGAATAAAGGAAAGGAAAAAGCCCTTTTATATTAAAAGGATTGCACACAATAGGAAACATTTTAAAACGAGCCCTAGGTGTATCCTGAAGTACTGATGACTAATAGCAATTTGTATTTGGGTTGTATTTACAGGAGGGCACTCTCACATTGCAATATATGCACTTTCACTCTTCCATCTTTTCTTGTTTCACAGTACTGTCTGCCTCATCCTGTGTACACAGAGCATTGACAGAAAAATGAAATTTTACTTACTCAGAAGACTTAGTAAACACTTCACACATGCACGAATACAAGCATTTGCAGCATTTCCCCTACCTTTTGTTTTAGGAAAGGTACATCCAAACTGCAAAGAAGTAAAATTCCACATTCCCATCACGCCCTGTATTTTTTGCCTTCATTCATATGTACTTAAAAACGAAAGCCCTGCGCTCAGCTGTCCCTTCAGAGCAATTTCAGAAAGAATGTTCTCCATGGACTGAAGAGCTGAGGGTTAACCCCAGCCAAACTCTCCCAGCATGAACAGTGCGTACTTTTTAAAGGGAAGGAGAAAACAAAGCCCCTTAGATTTCTTAAAATGCTTCTATAAACATGAAAAACTGAAAGCAAGTCCTCTCTCTTTGCCCATCAAAATATGACTCCAACCAAAAGGTATTTTCAAACATACTTAACCCAAGCTGGAAATATTTGCAGTGTGCACACATTGCTTTTTCCAAAAAGGAAGCTGACAGGAAACTAATCCCTTTCCCTCCGTGATACAGCTGGCTTTCAACTTAAAAATGATAAACTATCCAGAGTTCTGCCGGTGACATTGAAACTGTGCAACCACCCGCTAAAAACAAACAGATCATTCTCTATGAAGCATGCATTAAAGACATGGTATGATACCGAGCTCCTTCACGGTCTCTCTTTAAACACTGAAATTCCTTCCTCTGTTCTGCCAGCTGTAAGGTTGTGCTATTTTGGACATCACATCCTAGCTGCAAGTTTATTTGTAAGTACTTTCCATACAAGCATGGTAAATTTGTTTTTAACAGGAAGGCTGGAATTATCTTCTTAGGTTCTGTTGACGTTTTCTGCCTTCCTCACCCTTGCATTGTGAACTATTTAATAACCCTTCCATGCTGATTATAACCTCCTGTTGACATTTTAATAATGCTACCTTCGATGGATCACTTAACCTTTTCCTCAACAAAAAGGGCACTGCCCTAATCAGAAGTTGGTTCTGACTAAAGGGTTCTGACTAAAGTTAAGGGTTTCCTCTTAATTTTTAGTTTGCCTTTTGTACTTTTTCCATATATA
The DNA here is from genome assembly GCA_013390045.1 of Picathartes gymnocephalus. Taxonomy (NCBI): domain Eukaryota; kingdom Metazoa; phylum Chordata; class Aves; order Passeriformes; family Picathartidae; genus Picathartes; species Picathartes gymnocephalus. The sequence continues at coordinate 62,085 of WEKY01040899.1, forward strand.
AATGTGATGCCTGACTGACTGTAATGCTTGATCTAATTTTGCTCATGGGCCTGTTCCCTGCCACCTGACCTTTGAAGCATGGGAGTAATTACCTTTTACAACACACCACCACAAGGCACAACAACAGCCCTTCCAAGCAAACACATGTGCACAGGCTTTAAGGCTTTCCCCCATTCAGCTCTTCCCGGCACCCCAGGAGCAGCTGAAGCTCCATATGAATTATTTCATTAAAGTGAAACTTCACTGGCAAAGAAAAGCAGCTTGCTTTCCACTTCTTCTCCTTTACATATGTTTGGAGAAGAAAAATATGTCAACAAATATGACTTGTGTGAAGCTGTAAGGATGACAAGTTGGATTGCTCCACTGAGGGAGCAGCACGGAGCTGGCAGAAGTGCTCACCGAGCCAACTTCCATCATTTCCCAGCAGTCCTGGGTAACTGGAGTTTATCAAATATAAAACACCCATCTGTCAGAAGGGTGGGAAGGGGAGTTTGGGGAACTCCAGATGTGCCAGCCTGACCTCAGTGCTGGAGCAGGTCACAGAGCAGGTCGCCCTGAGTGCCACCGCAGAACAACCTGGAGATCAGGCCCAGCCAGGCTGGGGTTGGAAAGGCAGGTCCTGCCTGACCAACCTGCTCTCCTCCTGTGACATGGTGACCTGCTTCAGTGGCTGAGGGCCAGGCTGTGGATGTTACCTGCTGGGACTTCAGCAAAGCCTTTGGCACTGTTTCTCTCAGCCTTCTCCTGGAGAAACTGGCTGCTCATGGCTTGGATGGGTGCTCTGTTCCCTGGGTGGGGAACTGGCTGATGGCTGGGCCCAGGGAGGGCTGGGGAATGTGACAACTAGCTGGGGGCCAGGCACCAGGAGTGTCCCCAGGGCTAAGTGTTGGCACCAGCTTGCAAGTATTTTACAAAGAAGGAGAAAATGGAACAGATAAAGAATGAAAATGAAATATTTAAAATTAATTAGTACTGCTAATATGATTATGCATGAACAAAAATTTAAAATAGAGCCATTGAAAAACTTTATACAACTAAATTACTTTTTGAAACAGTGGCCTGCACTGACTGAATCAGCATTTTATCAGAAACTGCAACTGCAAATTTCTTCCTGCATAAACCTCAGCTTGTAATACCATTAAAAATATCCCCAAACACAGCAATGGGGAAGAAGAAAGGCTTATAGAAAAATGCAAACAAGCTATGTACAGTACTTTTAACGTATCGCAATAGAGACGTAAATCTTGTGAAAATCAGATAACTCTCTAATGATTATAACCCAGTATTCCCCAGCCTGATTCAGGTGTTTTCTCCCATTTTGTCTGGGAATGGCTCTGCCTTCCTGCAGGAGCTGAGCCACACACCCTGCAAACACTTTTAAATGGGGATCCCTGGGCTGAGGTGACAGATGCGAGAGAAGGTGGGATATGCTGGCTCCAGGAGCCGGGCAGAGACACAGGGGACCCAGCCTGGATTCACTGCCCCTTTGCTCTCCCAGCCCAGGCACGGTCCCTGCTCTGGAGCCCAGGGTAACTCCAGGGAAGCGATACCAAAAGCTGCTCTCGTGGCTGCTTTGCCCAGATGTCAAAGCTGAGCGATGGTGCAGGGCTGGAGCTGTGCTCCAAAGGAGCAGCAACAGAGCCAGGCTGACCAAAAGGGGAGGAGCTGCCGCTGCTAGGAAAAGTCCCTGATTTTAGTCATTTCCCAGAATTCAGGGGACAAGTTCATTTCAAGAACTACCTAATAAAAAGAAGCTCTTACTGCTCTCTGCCTCTACAGTTGTGTGGTTAGCCATGACCAAAACAAAATATTTCCTCTCCAGGCATTTTAGCAGCACAAACCTGGCAGGTCATTTCTTCCATGCCTCTCATTTTACATTTCAATTCTAATCACAAAGGCTGTAATTAGCACCAGTACTCTAAATCCACTACCATATTTTAAAACAATAACATTCAGGATGAATTTTTGACTATCTACTGTTATTCTTTATTTTTCATTTTTATATTCACACCTATCTTTTCCTTCAAATCTTGCCAAACTATTAGCAAAGCAAAAAAAAAAAGCACAATAAAGACAAAATTTTGAAAATAAGAGCACTTCAACATTTGAGCTTAAGATGGAAGTCTTAAAAAAGATCTGAATTCCAGTAAGGAGCAAACCCCAAGCTTTTCCATTAGTACGGACTTATCTGTTCCACTGAGTAATGGCAAAACGACCAGAGGAGCTGCTGGTTTGGATGCAGAGGCACAAGAATTTATCTGTCAGAGAAATTATACTGTGAAAGACAGACATTTGATAACCAGAAAAGCAGAAAGTTCCTTTCCTCCTGAGGCCCAGAACCTTATCTTTAGAGCTATGAACATATAAAAAGGAAATATTTAACAATAACATCACATACAAGGAGTAGATTCAGTGCTGCCTCTCACCCCAGAAACCCCACAGTTTACAAGCAGTCAAATGTCCCTGTGCATTTTTAGAACTAAAATATGAAGATAATGGGAACATATGCTCACAGAAATCATCCAACTGTTCAAACCAGTTTGTTGCAGATTCAGTTTGGAACAAAGAAATGAAACATGTTTCTAAATAATGCAAATGCCAAACCCAAACTGCATGCAACATTTTAAAATAGAACCAAGAAGACCCTCCCAGCACAACAGAGCAAATGCTGGAGAATCTGTTTTAGCAATGAGCATTCTCTGAAATCAGTATTATTTTCATCACTCTTTTAGAATGGACTTTCAACAGGGTAATATAAAGACATGAAATTGAAAACAGGCCCTAACAACTGGATAGTACACGCATGAGAATCAATCAGCATTACATTAATCCTGTTAAAAAATTGTTTTGGACACAAAGAGAAGTATGACAATATAATAAGTTTGTGCTGTTACATCTTTAAAGATTTTTCCATAGCATTTTAGATCCTTAGAAGCATGAACACAAGTTCAAGGGTACACAGAATAAATTTCTTTTCTTCTACATTGTGGAAAGGCAGCACGAGTATTAGAAATACAGCAACAAAAACATGCCCAGCTTAAAATTCTAGTCAATGCAAGGTGATAAAGCCACTCAGCTTGGCCATGACAATCCAAGGGCTCTGTTCTTTGGGAAGCAGGCAGTTTTTAAAGCAGGGCTGTGGTAGAGCAACAGTAAAACTCCAGGTAGCCAGCACAGCCTGAATTCAAATTGAGCTTAATGAAGAATCAGTACTTTTTTATTTGTTGCAACAGTGAAGCATTTGCATGAGTAGTTCTTCAATTCCTCAGCCAAATCCATCCCTTCCCTCACTTGCCTGCTTTTCCCTGTATCCATGTAATTTATTCCCCTCTTCAGGAAAAATGTATGTAAAGCTGGTTCCCTTTAAGTCACATCTACTCAGAGAACAATTGAGCAAATTTGTCTTCTTCTTTTGTCCCAGAAACTTTTCTGTCCATAAACACCAACATATCCACAGCTGAAGCGTCCAGATACCTTCTTGGGACTCTGCCTTACAATTTATGAGATGGATTTAACGCAAACCACAGAGTGAAGCTTTTCACATTAAAATCTCATTTCATAAACATAATTTCCAGTAAAGCTTCTGCCTCACTCTAAAATAAATATTCTGTATAAACAGGTCCAAATGCCCACGGAGCAAGAATTGCTACGCATCTGTTTTACACCGTCTCCTTTCAAAATGTGGAGGTTAAAACCAGTCAAACGGTGATCTTAGCTCCTAATTATAGATTTCCACTTGAAATAGATCCAAATTCCCTACCTAGCCCAGAGAATGCAGACCAGAAGTCGCCCGTGGAACTAAGTGGGTAACAGAGAGAAGCAGGATGGCAGCTGCTGCAGCAGCTGGTACGGTCAGATACTTCCAACATGAAGGCTGAAACAAACCACTCAAATAGCAAAAATGTTTAGGCCAAATGTGGGCATTCCACATAGGAACAAACCTCTCCAAAAGTTAATTTCTTGCATACAACTTTGTGTTTACAAGTGCAACGAGACCCTGATTTGAATGTGTAATTTTAAGCGACAATGGCAACCAGAACAGTGCTCTCCAGAACTGTGCCTCCTCACACAGCTCCATCTCACAGGAGCACTCCTCTGGCACCGGGCACACCCCACTGCTTCAAAGCTGCCTTGTGCTTCAGTACCTGTGGTGCTCTCTGCCATAAACGAGGAGGTGCATGTAATTAAAGCTCTGATGTGTGCATTGTATTATCTCAAATTATCCCCACAAAAGGTTCTCCATTAACTTCTCAAAATGCAGAACTGGCCATATGTACTTCACACAAGCCATGGTTTAGCATTTCTCTCCACGCCCTAATACAATACTCCCCACTAGAGTGAGAACATTTGAGCAGAAGTTTATTATTAGTACAGTTTGCAAGCAGACCCTAGTCCTTATTGCCACGTCTGGTTTGTGCTGTCTAGTAAACAGAAGTCAATTATATTAAGAACTTACTCAAATCCCCAAATTCAATAAGCACAATAATATTAACAAACCAATCTACCTTCAAATATACCCTGCCAAGGGTTCAAAGCCATTTTGATGGACAACAGCATTCACAGGCAGTGACAAAAGCTTTGATCCAGGAAAGAAATATTGACCAACGTGTTTTACTTCCAATGCACTCTCAATTCAGCTGTTTCTGTTCAGAACAAATGAAACCTTTGAATGCACATCAAAGTAATGTCCCAGGTAATTCATCTGACTGAAGTTAAATATCATTGCAAGAAAAATCCAGACACCATTTGCATATGTCTCACAAGCAAACCCTAACAAAGCAGTCACTTATTCCGTAACATTCTGTGGTGAGAGTGCCAATAACAGCAGCCTGAGTCAAACAGTCTGAGAGCCACTGAGGGAGAGCAGAGCTTCACAGGCAGGTACCCCGGAGTGCCCTACAAACCCACAGCTGTTCCCTGCTCCAAGCCCTGATTCTGAAATCACAGACCAACCCCAACACTCATCCCACTGCCAAGCTTTAATTCTCACTAAGTAACCCCAGAAAAGGCACTAACAAAACTGCTTTTTGAAAAAGGGCATTTTGACCCTTACTCTCAGATGCCATCAGTAGCAGCAGAGAGCAGGGAGTGAAAGAGGAGAGGTTATTTTCTGCCCACCAAAGCAGAATGCAGGAATGAATGCACTGTCTCTTCTGACATGGAGGTGGACAGCAGCGAGATGGAAATAGAGTGAAACAACAATCCACCCATTTTAGGCAATAACACTCACAATAGGCTTAAGAACTAAGAATGTCCATGTGGAAAGAGCTTACTTGAGACTATCTTCAGCTTCCAAGGAGCAGAAGGAAGGTTAACCAGCTCCCAGGTCACCTTTCTCAAACAGCGGTAGCATATTGGCCATCAGACACAAGAATGTACAGAAGAATCCACCCAACCAACTCTCCCCAGTACCATTCAACGCCTTGTGAACACCCCTGCTAAAGGCAAAGCCGAATTTTATTCTCATTATTTAGCAAAAGTAACAAAGGGACTGGCAGCACCAACAGAACCTGCGTACAGCTTACAAATGTTCACTTCTGTCTCAGGTAAAGTCAGCCAGCATCGCTCTCTGTCAGTCTGGGTTAATCATCATCCAGCATATGTTTATTCAGCAACAATTCTTTAAAAACTGGATATTATTAAAAATTACTATAGGGTGATAATTTGAGGCTTGTGGCTCCAACCAGCCCAAGTTTTAGAATTTCTAAAGTTTTTTTATGGCCAGTTCTTTTTGATGTGTCAGCATAAAACACACTAACACCAGAAAATGTCCTGTATGCTTCAAAAAGATGCTTTATTTCTCACAGGGACTAAAACTAACAATTGTAATGTAACTGTGGTGTTTGAGGGATGGATGACTTAACAAAATCTGTGAAGGTGTGCCTCCCACTGCAGACTTTGTCCTGTCCCAGCTATGTAAACTTTTACACAATATAAGCTTGAGAAATTTGTGCAGTTTCCCAATGCAACTGTAGTAGAATTTGACCTCAGCTATTTATCATTTATTTAGATACACCATTCAGCAGCACGAATCCTCTTAATTTAGCAAACCTACACTATATATGGCATGTACTGAAGATAGCAAGGTACAGCACACACTCTACTACTGTTTGTATGACAGCCCTTCAGACACTGCTAACTTTAAAAAGCAAGATTTAGTGTGTGCAGCTGAAAAGCCCTGATTTGCACGCACAGCTGAAGCAGCATTTGATACAATGCAGGAATCCTTGGTGTCCAGTGCCAGCCATCCTCCTCTTCCACCTCTTCAGCTGTTGTGTCAAGCCTGTCCCAGGAAGGGGTGAGAGAATGGCACTGCTGCTGAGAAATCAGCTTGCTGGCAATGAGGTTCTGTAAGAGATTAAGCACTGACTTCCTCTTCCCAGTCAGGTCTTGATGGATAAAACTCTTCTTTCCCCTCTTAAACAGCATATATGATAGAAACATGAACTACTTTAAAGATGCTCAGCAAAATTCTGTTTACTGAGTCAACGTTTCAGGCCTGGAAATTTCATACCTACAAGAAAACTATCTCATCTTAGATCAAATATACCTGATAAAGCCTATCACTCGACTCATTTTAAGGTTTTGCCCCTGCACTATTTGAAATGCTTACAAATATGACACAGTACAGAGAGCAAGGAACAATGTCTGAGCAGACCAGCCTTCCCCAGTATGTCTGTGAGGGAAATTAAGGATCATCATAAACAAAGAGCATGCAGAGGGTCCTGGCAGCAGAAATGACAACAAAACCATCTTTCTGTACTGGATTTTACTGCATTGAGTAAAATCTCAGAGCACTAAACAACTGTGTTCATTTAGACCATATTTTAACTTTTGTAGCAAATGAATGTTGTACAAAAGGACCTTTTTAGAACAACCAAGGCATTTCCTTTCAACTACTTATAATATATTGTTATTATCTAATGAGTTGTGCTTTCAAACAGTGTCACTGATGAACATGAGATACTTTGCTGTCTCTCTAGGATTTAAGAAATAGTTGGTCAAAATGATCTTCTTTTAAAATCAAAAAGGGACAGTTCAACTTCTAGTAGTTGGTTGACTTCCCTCTGTAGTTACAGATAAAACAAAATTACAGAGTAACATACTTTAAAGCCAATCCAAAAAGAGATGGGCTGTTACAAGTCTGATCAGAGAAACCTCTTACTGATCTAACTGAATCTGGAAGCATATATAATATAAAAGTACTACTCCGTTTTAATCACTGCACAAACCCTCCACTTTGACTGCCAACTTTGCTGTGCCAAGTCTAAAAAAAAAAAAAAAACCCAAAAGAGAATGAAACTCTACCACTTTTCACTATGGGAAAACAATATAATTTCGAAATGTTTAAGTGCAAATGGGCATGGGAAACTCTCAGCAGGTAGGAAAGAAAAGGATGAGAACACGGCATTTGTTCCTGCTCCCAGTGAAGCTCAGGGTGTTGTTATCCAGCCAGTGCGAACAGGAACTGGCCTTGAGCACTCTGCACACTCCAAGAGAGAGGTGTTGTGACTCAGGGGAACAGAAGCACTGCTCACCTCTCTGTAATCACAGGCATCCTCGTAAAAGGGAGATTTTATCCTCTGCTGCACACCCAAGGTTTATATCAGAGTGTACAGAACAAAGTGTTTAAGGAAACCAAATAATAAGAGATTTTTTGTTGGAAGTATGGGGCTTGGCAGAAAAGACAGTGTTGTAGATGATACTTAGATTCAAGGCAATGTATTCAAACATAGAAGGTATTTACAGACACTCTCAAAGATACTACACATAAATCTTCACTTTGGTAGAAACGAGACCTCAAAAGATTGCTCATAACCTCTAAATCAGCTAAAGAGCTGACAGATACTTTTTCTCATTCACAAACTTCCTTCCTCTTACATTTCCTCCCTATTATGCTGAGTCTATACATATTACAGGTCTTTCTCTGTCAGAGAGGAATTAAGTGTAGGCTTTCAGTAAAACTCCTGACTCACCTCAGTGATGACAATAAAAGAGTAACAGAGGTAGCAACTCTTGGGAATCTTCTACTGCACACACACAGAAGAGGAGCAGTTTTTGGGCTGTGCAGGGCATGTTGCACCTTTGGGTGCACTAACACTCTGCACTGCCTTTCACTTAGGGTTGGACTTGATGATCCCTGTGGGTCCCTCCCAGCTCAGGAATATTCCGTGACAGTGTCTGGGATGGGGATGCATCCCTTAGTTGGGGCTGCATGTCAGGCTGCTCAACCACAACAGAACATGAGTCTAAAATACACAACTTGGGTAACTCTTGGTCATCTAAAGGCTCTTTATCACGGCAAAGTTCACAGATCCTTCCACAATGGAAAAGAATGTTTTAGGACAGGGGTAGAAGCCCAGTTCCTGAAAACAAGGGTGACCATTTTGTGAAATGAAAATGTGATATTGTGCAAAGACAGATTTTGAAAATCACAACCAAAGACAATGAGAAATGGTCTTGTGTAACATGCTGCACTGTGGTAGGAAAACCTGAAATACTTTTCTTCTAGGCTAACCTAATAAGAAGCATCTTAATCACTGTTTAATAACAAAAAAAATAATCCAACTTTGCATCACGTTGTCATCATTTGGGACAAGTTCCATTAAATCCAGGTAATCTTCTGTTCTCTTTCACTTCACAAGGCATTATTGACTACTATTAACAGGACACTATCAGCTGGAAAGTCCCATTCTCTCAAATCTAAGAGTATTACAATCAGCTCCTTCTTGAAACCAGTTTCTACTAAATGCTTGACATCACTGGTATCTTCTGAACAAGACTCACAAAGTAAAAGACAAGAAAAAAAAAATAAACAAAAAAAATGAACTTTCAGGAATCTAAGAACAGCTGAGATTATCTAACATTTAACATCTTGTGAAAAGGTAACTTTGAAGCATGAGAATCACCCCAGACACCTCTAAAATGGAAACTCAACAGGTGATTCACAGCACATTACAATAATGAAGAACCACATAGAAAGAAAAATAATTTTATTCCTCATTGAGAATAAAGAGTGATGTTAGGTTGAGATAAAACCTATTACTAGGCTGGTCAGGGCTTTATGCAGGCCTGTTCTCTGTTCTCAGATCCCTGGAACTGCAGCTGGATCAGGAACACCACTGTCCCTCTCATTTGAGGGATGACTTCCTGAGCACAGCCCCCAAACAACGAGGGAAGCCCTGTCTCTGGTACTGCCTCTAAAGGCAGGACAGCTTCCAACTAAACCATCCATTCCTTCCCATGGATGTGCCCTTGGAATTCTGTGCCAGCACTTGCATGGCCTATCCCAACCTGACCAAGAAAACTGAAGGATCTCTCCTATAAACATTCCTGCTCCGGGCTGCTAAAATGCACCACTGAACTCGAGTTAAATCCAGTTCAGGGTCCAGCTGCCACTGCCATCTCTAACTCTCCATGTGATCTGGGATGGAGTTGGGTCCATTCTGCCATAAAGGTGGGGAATGAAAATTAAATGAAAAACAAACTGTGAAGGCTCCTGTAGTGCAGAGTCAGGGCTGGCTGTAAACATTCCCTGTGACAGAAAAACCATCAGCTTTGCATCCGTGCTGCCTTTGCCCTGTGTGAGGATGATGGAAAGGTCATGGATATATTAACAAACAGAAGGAAGCTGGTTTTCCTTTACTGTGTTCATGACACAGCCATCCCTGCTAATTTGGTGAGTTTTAGGGGTGGCAGGAATTTTTTGGACTAAATAATGAAGCAACCCTCAAAATAAGCTTAGGATTCTTTTTCTGTGGCCATGTCCTGTATGTAGCCACTGATGGAAATGGAAATCAGATAACTGTGGCATTTTGTTTGTGCTTGCACAGCAGAAGGCAGCAGGGAATTGTGTCCTTTGTTTATAAGCACAAGTTTAACTGGGATGAGACTGAACTACTGAAAGAATCTGATTAACAGATATAATACATCAATTTCCTGTAGTAAAGGCTATCAAAGTCATCATTCTAATTTTCTTCTTCTTTCACAGGGACTAAAGGGTTGGATTTTTTTTTTATCATACCAAAGCTTGTCTTTTTTACTTTGTTTTTATTAAAGACATCTCTACAATTATTTCATGAGAATGATTCTAGTCTTTTGTCTATTGTAAGGAAGCAAAAGGATTTATTTAGCTAAATTTGCATTCCCCTTTAACGTAATACTGGGGCTTTGTGCTACAGTGGATTAAAGCAGCATCTGTTCTTCTCTGGAAACCTGGAGTCAAATCACAGCAGTGCAGTGAAGTTGCCATCTCTGTCTGTATCCTAAATGGAACCTAAATAAAATTCAAATGGATTCCCAGGAGACACGAGAAGGGCTATGGAAGTAAAATATTTTTGATTATTAAGTCTCACTAAAAAACTCCATTATCAGTAACTGTTTTTGCATAACAAAGATGCATGAACTAAACAAAACCTGTATTTACATAATTTTTGGCATAAAATGGCAATGTACAAGATACTAAAAGTGAACTTCCAAATGCAGGGCTGATTGTGCTCTTGTAACTACACAGTCTTCCGAGGCAACAGAAATAAAGCAGCAAACTCAGGAATACGAATTTGGCTTGTGGCCCATACCCTGTTTAAACACAAATGACATCTAAACAAAGTATGGTCAACAAAAGCAATGCACCAACGCACTTTCTGCCCTAACCCACGAGCCACCTCCTCATAATTCCAGTTGCTCTGTGGATCAGGCAGTGCCTGGGTTAGGGGCACATCCTCATATATTTAATGTAACAAACAGAGCAATCAGGACTCCACCTTGGTTACAGTTTCTGAGGTCTCCTGCAGTTCTATTATTAAACAAACATAAAAAGAAATAATTGATTGACAGCTGCTGTGATTAAAATACGCCTGAGTCTGAAATTAATGATAAAATTACCATTGGATCTGACAGAGGAAGAACCATGTAAATGCTGAAGGAGACAAAAACCCTGCATTCTGAAAGACCTTTATGAATTATGGTAAATCCTTGCAATGAAAAGGTACAACAACTCAGACTCAGACTGTGGTGCTTCACAATTAAAAAAAACAACCAAAATCAGTATTTAAAAATACAGTACCCTAACCCTCCTTTGCACCTCTCAGAATCCTGCAGGAACTGGAAGCCTCATGGCTCACTCAGAAAGCAACTCCTCACTTCCAGCACTTGTGTCTGAGGTTCTGCTGGACTCTGAACACCAGTGGTGTTCAACACCAAGGAACACAACTGAGATATGTGAGCAGCTGTTTAAAACCTACAGGTAACGTCAACAAGTGCTGGGAGGACACTTGGCATCCACCACCAGAACACTGACTGCCTCTATGCCAGCTTTTATTATTCAGCTCCTTCTCATTGGTGTTCAGGGCAGGCACGGTTTGCAGGCATCGTTAGAGCAATCACCTAAGTGTGCTAATCAGCTACACCATTATGAGATTTGCCTCTTCACAGAGTTTGAGCCTTGGATTCCCATCTCTAGGCTCCAGGGAAAACATCATCAGTATAAAGGTAAACTGTTGTTTCAAAGGAGTGGTTCCACTCAAAGTCCTTGCACTGCTCTTGAGGCCCTCAAAGGCATGAAACAATCCCAGGCTTCAAGAGATAGAAGATTCTCCTCATGAAGATCCAGTACCGGGAAAAATACTTTCTATAGCCATATGAACAGATTCTCTTGGAAGATTTTTCATTTTGCAAACATGAAATGGTCACAGGGTGAGAAAACCCACTGAAGGTCACGAAATCACTTCCCATTTCTCCAGAGGAACACCCAGCAAACCTCTGGTGAAGGTACCTTCTCCAGCAGAGAAGGTTTCCTTGCCCAGCAGGCACTCCCTGGATCCAGTCCTTGCAACCTTCTAATACAAGACTGTAACAGGAACAACAAATCAGAGTTACTGTTCAGCTTGGTATTTGCACTTTTCAGGAGAAAAGCTGAATCCTTGCTGTCTCCTTGCCTGAAAGCTGCAAATTATTCAATGAAACTGAACTGCAGGTTGTTTATTACCTGCACCAGGATTCCCAGAGGGCTTCTAAAGGGGCAAAGAAGCAACTGAATGCTGTTGATACACAGAGCACTATGGTTTTCACTGGGTAGCTCCAGATTTTGGATTACAGTATCTTGGATGATAATGAGTTATTTCAGATTAGTACAAATCAGAAAAATAATGGATGAGAGACGACTTCACATGGGAAACCTGAATATTGAGCTTCTATTTAACCAAGAGAAAAAAAGCCCAGCTGACTACTTTGTAACAATACTCTCAATATCTTTCAGGATATCTCAACAGCAAAACCAAATCTGGTAGAAAAGTAGAAGTGAAATGGAATATGGGTCGTTTTATTCAGCACGGCCTTAGTTGTCCCAAAGCACTCGATAGATGTAATGAATTCTGTGTTTACATGAACGGTATCTGCCACAAGAATAGACACAGTTAAATACAACCATCCAAACTAAGTACTCAGCAATTCCTCTTTTAGCACATCAGGCAGAATAATCAAGTTTAACTGAAAGGAAGTGCATAGCAATGTGCAAATGGAGGGGAAAAAGTCTGAAACAATGATGAATAACAGAATGTAACTGTGTAATAGGCAAATCTGTCACTAAAGTAACTGTTATGAATTATGTTTTTAGCAAGCCATGCAAAGGTAACATCACTTATGCAAACATTACCAGCTCCACACAGGAAACTTACATTATTCTTTTCCTTAAGGGTAAAAAATGGGCTGAAGGATCATTAAATGTATGACCAAACTGTACTACGAAACACTTTTCTTTATCAAAAAAGATTTTGCCTTTCTTTTCTAGAAAAGCAACTGTTGCATTCATACATAGTTACACTGAATCCAGTCACTTCCTCCTTTTATATTTTTCCACACATGCCCACACCCAATTTAAGATGTTTTCTATCTTTAGAAAAGTTGAATATTCCTTTAACAGTCGAACAGCTCAGCATTTGGCTGAATTACTCGATGGAATAAACTTCCACGATGCACTGGAGATAAATTCATTTTGCAAGGGCACTGCAGGATAACTTTTTCAGTTTACCATAAATCCACACACAGCATCACACCAGAAAAACTCGTTTGTGCGTGGAGTTTTCACGCAGCTCGTGAACAGAGTTCTGTGTTGCTGTACTTTTGACACGCATTATTTTGGTCGTTAACAACATCATTACAATAGGGACTGTATGTGTTAACATGACAAATCCCATTCTCTGTTTCTCCTGTGTCAGTTATTCAAATATCTGTACTTTAAAGGCCTTTGAACTAAACTTTTTTAAAAATCTTATTTTCTGGCTGAGGGCAGGAGTGGCAAATGTTGATTTACCCCGCTGAGTGTGACACACCTTCCCATGCTGCCAGGACAAGGCCAGGTCTGCGGCCGGCGGCAGACACCGGGAACAGCCTGTACCAGAGCTCTGCAGTAAAACTCACACCGGTTTGACACAAATCATGTGATTCCTTGCTCTCTCCCGAAAAGCCGTGTTTACACACCGGTGTCTGGAGCGGCACACGCCAGGTCAGCTCACAGCCTGCTGCCACAGCTCCCGATTTATGGCTCTGCCGGTCACCCACAGCCAGCACAGCGCAGCGGGGCCGCTGGGGACGCCGCGCTTAAACCACGGGGATGATTTAACCCTCGGCTCCTGCAGGGCAGACAGAGCCTCCTCCTGTCCCCGCTCCTGAGCCGGGATACAGGCAACGAGCTCCCGATCGCCGCGACCCGCAGACACCCCGGGGGCAGCGGAGGTGACCCCAGGGACAACCCCCAGGGGCAACACAGGTGACCGCAGGGACAATCCCCAGGGACCAAAGGATACCCCCAGCGCCTGCCGGACCTCCCCATGCCATCCTCCCGCACCCCCCCACAGCGAGCCCGGGCAGCGGCGGCGGTGGCGGCGCGGAGCCCTTTGTACGGCAGCGGCGGCGCGGGGGCCACCCCCGCACCCCTCGGCAGTGCTCACCAGCTGTCCAGCTCCAGCTCCAGCAGCGACTGGGTCCGCTCCGAGCTGCAGTGCAGACACCACATGGCCGGGCCGGAGTGTCAGGCGGGGAGCACCGCGCCACCATAGCCGCCCCTCGGGCCGCCCCGCCCCGCCCCGCGCCCGCTCCCCTCAGCCGGTGGCGGCGGCGGGGCAGAGACGCGGGCAGAGCGCACGCGTGGAGGGCGGGATTCCCGGGAAAAGCGCAGCTCCGAGGGCTCCCCTCACGCCAGCCGCCCTCACACCCCTCACCGTGCCCGGGGGCTTTTCGGGGCGGCTCCACCGGGCACCGTTCTCCAAGGGCTCCCCTCACACCCGCAGCCCTCACACCATGCCCAGGGTTTTTCGGGGCGGCTCCAGCGGGTACGATTTTCCAAGGGCTCCCCTCACACCCGCAGCCCTCACACCATGCCCAGGGTTTTTCGGGGCGGCTCCAGCGGGTACGATTTTCCAAGGGCTCCCCTCACACCCGCAGCCCTCACACCATGCCCAGGATTTTTCGGGGCGGCTCCAGCGGGTACGATTTTCCAAGGGCTCCCCTCACACCCGCAGCCCTCACACCATGCCCAGGGTTNCGGCGGGCACCGAACGGTGCCCGCCGGAGCCCGGCCCGAGAGGCCCCCGGCCCCCCGACAACGAAATAGCAACACCCTCCCCAAATAGCAACAGCTCCATACCCTGTAATAACCGATCGCTAGCTCGGGGAAACTTAATTCAGGAACTGAAAATGTCGCTCAGGCCAACCGGCTGCAAGGAGGAGCACGACGCAAGGGTGTGTATATACGACATACCTCGTATTTATACATCCCATGCGGGCTGATCACGGCTTTCAGGGTGGTGAAAGGAGTCGAGGCGAGTTTAGTTAAACCACCCCCCCCCCACCACCCCTCACCCAACTGNNNNCCCCCCGCCCCCGCTTAAACATTTGGATGGAGCGTGCGTTTTGCATAGTTTCCTAAGGAAGCTTTAGGCATAGATTCCAATAAGCCTGGGTTTAACTAGCTTTCAGTGAAACTCAAACACGTTAAGGAAGGACACACCTACCCCTTTTTCATAGGAATGTCACTGCAAGACTCTAGGCAGAGACTATTTACGCTGCAATGCCTGCTTTCAACATCTAATGGATATCCAGAAGGTCTGGGATCCACAACAACCCCACGTTTTTCTGGTCCTGACTCAATGCCTCCTGCATTAAGCTTCATCTCTGCTCGTAAACAGAGACAAATCCAAAGCAGACACGAGCAGTTCCCAAAAGTCAGCTTCTCCTTCGGAAACCAGTTTCCATTTAGGAACCAAGCGCAGACAGTTTTAGCGTGGGCTGTGAAGGAGACGTATTGGAAAGGACGGCTGGGAAGCTCTGACCTCAAAAGCAGTCACAGAATTTTCTGAAGAATGTGCTTTTCTGAAGCCACTTCAAACACAATCTTACTTCTACAGATACGATCACGCTCGATCAGCAAATAACCAAGCAATACAAACACATCCCATTCCAAACATTGCATGGATAATTGTCACAGATGGCTTTCCCCCCCATCAATGTCAAACAGCCAGAATTCCCAATTTAGTTTTGACCAGTCTGGTACAAAGTTTTTGATAGATCACTTCTTGCTTAAATATGTCATGAAGATTTAAAGTTGAGATTAAATGCCCAAATCATCTACACATTCAAGATCTTCCAATGGGGGGAAATAAACACAGAAAAACAAATTCTTGCTGCACTACGCAGACAGCATTGTGGTTTCTGAGTCGAGGCAGCCTGATGCAGTTATTTTTGGAGGGATTTTTTGTGAACATTTCAACCTTCCAAAACCATTTTCATTCAACCATAATCCATAGTGTACAGTCCACTTTCCTCAGGTAACAATAACTGTAATCCACATTGCTCAATCCACCCTCTCTTAGGTGGTGATTTAGCACAGACCTCTAGGTCTGTGACTTCTTAGGACAATTTTTGGTGGCAGGTAGCTAAGTTTCTCTGCCATCCTGATGGCAGAGGTGCTGAGCACACAGAGCTGATGTTTCAGGCCCCAGAAGACTGGGGCAGGAGAGGCTCTTCTACCAACACAGAGCCAAATGTGGGCTTCTGTAGCACTTTGCTGATCTGCACTTTGCGTGAGAAGCTTTGGCAGAACCAGTAGGATGTACATTCTCTGTTGTCCTCCTGCTACTATTTTGACACCTCACTAGCATTAGAGTTGCCACTGAGATATTGTATAAATATGTAGTGCAGTGTAAGCAGGTCAAAAAGTAACTTTTCATGTCCTACTATCCTTATTCCTGGCAATTTGTTGGAGCACAACTAATAGCACAACACAAAGTGATCTTTGCTCCTTAGATCGACTTGACTTAAGCAAAAATGAAGGAGCTGGGAAATCTCTGTGCAAGAGGAAGTAAACAAAGATTTCAAAGCATGATTTTACACTCTCCAGACCAGCCCAGAAGTTTGAGGGAAATAATTGTGAAGCAAATGGGCTGGCTGACCACAGGAAGAGCTTATTGTAACAACCAGCTCACTCACTGCAGCTGCTGGTTCATTCACTTTGGACCACTGCAGTTTCCAGCCAGTTGCCCAACAAACAGCACTCTCAAACCACAATATCTCAGAAGTGAAGGACTCCCGCAGACCATTCAATCCTCCCTGCTAAAGCTAACCCTATTTTATTTCTAATACACAAATATAATTAAACCTTAGATTAAGCGCAACACTGAAATTTTGGTTTATCCAGTAATTTACATAAATCACTGCTATTTAATGTGTTAATGGCTAAAACAAAGTTTATAAACCCCCAGAGTGCAACAAACTCAATTTGTAATTATGAGCACACAGCAATTTGTACAACATGCCATCTAAATCTACAGTAATTATGACCCTGCTTAAAGGGTAATTCCCAACTTAATCACATTTAATACACCATTATTTCCAAGATCTAAAAAGGCTGAAAAATAAGCATTTGTCTTGCATTTTGCTTGAATAAAAGCAAAGGGTTACACAGGCAAAAAAAAAAAACCAACTCAGAAGAAACTAGCAGGGAGTAGTTTTCTTCCTGCAGAGTATAAATACAGCCATGCAGCATTGTACAGTAAACTGCATATTCAGGTCAAAATACCTGTTATTCCTCTCACAGTGGGATTTGGGGGGATATTAATGAAAAAAATATGTTAACCCATGTGGATCCTCCACCTCCTGCCTCTCATGGTGAAGTCTCTGTTTCTCATGCTCTCCCTCCACCCCTGCTTACCTGTACACCTGATGTTAACCAAGTATTCCTTAAAAAAGATTGGGACAGATCAGTTTTGAGGATGTACAGCACAATCCTCTTTCACATTATTCTCTTTTGGTGCACAGTGAGAATTATCAGTGAACAGTAATTGATCCTCTAACTATATAAAACATCCTAATGTTCATACGTGACCTGGAATTATGTGGGAATTCTCAAGTATGCCAGGTAATTCTTCAAAAGCTAACATGCTCCTGTACTCATCCCAGTTTTGTGTGCATTTCTTACCTTCTCTCATACACATTTCTGCATTTCCTGTGGCTCTGTACTAGATTATTTCATTTTTAATGCCAATACACAAAAATCAGCATAAAGACAATAACTACAAGTTCAGTTCATTTTTTAAACTGAACTTATAAAGCCTTTAAACAAACACATTTGAGAAAAGACTTTATGCTGTCAGTTGCTATGGAGTAGGCAAAACAATGAATCTTTGTAGTCTTTTTTTTCTCTCCTAAAAACAGATCCAATGTCTATTTAAGGCAAAGGAAATCTTCACTGATTTCAAAGGTTTGGAGACTCAAAGTGGTAGTTTTCAACCACCTCTCTTAATGTTCCCCACTTTTACAAAACATAAACAAGATTATTGCTGTGTGAATGGTGGGAATACTGAAGCACAAAGATTATAAACCATAGCAGAGGAAAAACAGAGTAACTTCTCCCAGCTGTCTTGCAGGTAAGTGAGAGAACTAAACGCGAAACAGATCTATATACGTGTTCTGCTTCTTTATCCCCTCCCACAAAACAAGATGCTCCACTCTACAGAGGGAAGAAAGATCAGTGTCTGTTGCTGGCCCTCAAAAGAAACCTTGCCAGAGGAAGGCTGTGCTCTCCAGCAAAGTCTCTCTGTACCACGGCTAGAAGATTTGGATAAGAGCAGCAATTTTGGAACAAAAAAGGAAATTCCACAGGATAACAAGGTTTCAGAATGCTAAGATACACTCAGTTACCAAGGTTGGAGCGTGCAAACCAGGCAAGCCTGCAAACTACAGCAAGTTATGAAGCACATATACAAAATCGCAGTGGTGAGAGAAACAATGCCTAAAGGGGCTTAGACTGCAGTCAAACCATTAGACAAGAGCCAGGATTCCGGACTGAAAATTCCCTGCTGTCACTACTCTGACCTGCTTTTGTCCCTCAGAAGCAGTAGTTGATCCTACAAACCCTCACTGGTGCTAGAAGCTACTGTAAACTGTATTAGTGGTGCACTGTGACAGTGCCTGACTATTTACATCCACGGCAACAACACTGCGAAAAGGAACATTAGGCAGAGCTTTTTGGAACACAATTTAGATTTGTCTCTCAGACAGCTCTGAAATGCTGCTCACGCTGAGTCTGAGCTGATGTGTTCATCCTCTGGCCCTGCCTCTGCTCCCCATAGTGCAGCTCACAGCAAGACAGTTTTGGTTTTTTCACAAGATTAATCAGTTATTAGATAAGTACATTTCATTATAATACTATCAAGATATTTAATATTTCTCTTGACAGATCCACAGGCACACGGAACAGTACTTTTTTTTTTGTGCAAATACCAAATACCTCCCTTTGAAAAGAATTTAGCAGAGGCCCTTCTGCAGCTGTCAGTGTTGCTGCCACTCACCCCAGCAGTGAAACGATACCTGAGGAACAGAAGCTGCAAGAAAATTCAGTCAGCAGTGAGTGGTGGTTCTTCAAGGGGAAACATTTTCTTTTCATAAATCCATGGACAGGACAGTGGATGCTTGGAAATCCCTCAAAGGCAGTACAGAGGCTAACAAGGAGCCAGAGAGTCCCCTTAGAAAGAAAATAATCTGGAAGCCAAGAAAGCCACTCTGTTCACCAGAAACTGTAGATGGAGTGAAAGGAAAGGGAAATCTCTAATCTGAATTTGTGGGGCAATAAAGGCAGGACTCTGTACCAGGAATACAAAGTGACTGCAATTACAGCTCCGCTGATGCCATTATATGTATAAAACTCCTTTGGCCCTTCCGACAGAAACATGTACAAGGGCGGCTCCTTCATCCTCCTCACGTGGAGTGGCACCTTCTCTGTGGAATCCAGAGTTCCCGCAGCCCAGGACACACCTAAACATTTGCAGCACCAGGTCACTGGGTTCCAGGCTCCTGTGGCTGCGTGCTGAGCAAGGGTGGAGGGCACTGAGCCCGTGGGGGTCACGATGGAGAAACTCAGGATGTAAGGAATACATCCTGATGCTCAGACCTCAAAGAGGGAGAACTGAAACCATGGGCTCCCCCTTCTAGACTGTTACTTAGCCATAATAAAAGACTGAAAAAGTATTTTCTAGTGAATAAGATATCTTGCAATGCAGTTGGACAGAAAACACACATTGAGATGATACAAATAGTGCAGGTGGCTAATACACATTGGGCTAATGCTCTTGAACACCCTGTGTAAACCAACTGAACCTAAATCATCCTTTAAAAATATTCCATACCAGAAGGTTCCTTGCAGCTTCCTCTCTTTTCCTGCTTTCATTTCATGGCAGTAATAATTTATTTTCTGCAAAAAGCATTTCTTTGGGATTAATGCCAGCCAGGATTAACAATGCTTAGTTATGCTTCATGTCATCAACATCTCAAAAGCTCTCCATCCCCAAGAAAAGCACGGTTATGTTTACTTGATATTTAATGTTTTGGGGTTTTTTTTTCCCCTGTTTGAACAATTCATACGTTTAGTGAGATAAGTGAGCTTCTGTGCACACACTAAAATCAAGTAGAAAGACACATGACTGATTTCAACATTTTTTACTAATATTTTTGACTTCTAAAAACTACAGAATTGTGTTTCTTTGAACACACATGCAAAAAGAATGACAAACCCCACAGACAGTGGCTGAGAGCTTGGGAACGTAATTACTAGTCAGCATTAAAGTAAATACTGGAATGTTGCTACTTTATATTCTGTACAGAGCTGTCTCTCCAGCAGCATTTGTGACATATGGCTCACGATAATGTGCTGCTCTCAGAGATCACGTGGGCAGCGCATGCCATGCAGAAGGACATATTTTCCATGAGTGCCTTCCTGCAAGCACCATTCGAAACCAAGGAATTTTTCTACTTGAAGCTCAGACTGTGTTACAGTTGTTTATTTTGATAGCAACCACCAAGTTTAAACTGTTAGTAAAATGACAAGCATCACTGAAATTCCCATATATAAATAATAATAAAAAAAATACCAAAATCCAATTTTTAAGTAATCACTTTTTCATTAGCTGCATATTTAAATACCTGGGTAAGAAGAAAGTTATAAGGGAGGTCTTATGATTCACTAATAAAGTTTGATTTAAAGGCATTTCATGAAAACATCCCCATGGCTTCTGTATTAGTGCATGGCCGTGCAATGCAACTACTTTTAAATCCTGAAGAATATTTACCTACACTCCCATTTTGTCAAATCCATCAGCATTCAGATGTACTGTAGTACTCAGACAGAAGAATTAACTGAAATGTAGGAATATTTACAGACATTTCTTTTTGGCCTTGCACATCCTTCAGCTGATTCCACAGCTGAGTGGGCCACCACCAGTGTCCCTTTCCACAAAATTCAGCAGAGGCCTTCTGCTGAATCCTTCTGTAGAGTGCAAAGGGTGGTCACCCTGGAAAACCAAACCTACATTCCCCAGCAGTGATCACACAGCAAAAAGAGTTCTGGGCTAAGGTCACCCTCTACAGCCACAGAACAGGGAACAGCTGTGTGTGTGTGACACCACTGTGCTAACAGAGCTCAGCCTCCACTCATTCACTTTAGTCCAAGGACCACACTCAGGAACTATAAGAACTCAATCCTAGCTGAAAGCAACAACACATGTTGACTTTTTCCATGGTAATCTTTGTAGGGAATAGGAACTTTAGTAGTGTAAACAAAAACAGGAGTGCAAGCAATAACAATGCACCTCTAAGAAACACTCCATACCAACCATGAAGAGCCGAAAAAAAGGAGTATTTTTGTTCCTGTTTCCTGACTGGAGCCTGGAGCGTGGCACAGCATGTTCCAGTGCCCTCTCTATGGAATGTGCTGAACTCAGATAAAGGCTGGGCGCTCGGGCTGCTTTCACAGGGCACCTCTGCCCGTCCTGCCCAAGCTCTGGGCACAGCAGGGCTCAGACAGGGCACCAGTGTGTGCCCACTGTCCCACTGGCTGCTCCAGCCAGCTCCCAATCCCAATCATAACCTGAAAACACACCTACTGTCCATCCCTCTAAACTTGGAAAAAGCAACGAGGTGTAAAAGGGTCAGATAACATTGCCTTATCTTTCATCCACTGCTAAATCAGAGGGAAGGAGTGATCAGAAAATACCAAATCTAAGTGGCACTGCTGCATTTTACATGCAATGCATCAGGGA
The DNA here is from genome assembly GCA_013390045.1 of Picathartes gymnocephalus. NCBI lineage: Eukaryota > Metazoa > Chordata > Aves > Passeriformes > Picathartidae > Picathartes > Picathartes gymnocephalus. The sequence goes on from WEKY01040899.1 coordinate 83,669, forward strand.
CTGAGAGGCAGGGCATTTGTGACTACACAGTGATCAATCCAAGCTAAGGAGACAGGTATTTGTTTTTTGGCACCAGTCCTGCTGAGTGTGCCAGTCCAGAGCACAGGGATGCACACGTGACACCTTCCCATTGCCTTCTCTGTCACACTGACCTACACAGCATGGTAAAAGGAAAAAAGGGCCAGGAAAACCCCTCTTCCCAACTCTTTGGTGCAGATAACTAATTACCAATATATTAAACGGAAGAAGAAATGTGTGTTCCCAGTGTTAGATCTGTGGGGAACACCCAGATTTGCCTTAAATCTCTCCAAAGCACCATTAGCAAAATACCAACAGAGGAAACAATTTGCACATGAGTATGCACAGCAGATCTTTGTTCACAGATGAACAGGATAGATTTTGTTTCCTTTTGGAAATGCATAACTCCTGAATTTTATAGCAAGGGCTATACTTGGGCACAACTGCACACTAACTAAAGATAGCAGAAAGACATCAGGGTGTTGAATTTTCATCTTTTAAAATTATTACTTATTGCAGTTCTTGTTTTGAATCTGGATAAAAAATAAAAACAAAGGATTCCTCTTGCCCTAAGAGGAGAACAGAATGGTTTCACTGAATGACACACAGATAGGGCAGCCTGACCCAACGCACCCTCCTTTTACCTCCCCTGAAGGGGTATTTCCACACACCACCAACCAGCACCTGCCCCACAAAGTGTGGAGTAAGGGAACGGAACTATTCATAAACCAAAGCATATTTTAAATCACTGCCTTCAAAAGGCAAAAATGGCGAAAGAAATCACATTTGTCACACCCAAAACAGAAAGGTTATTTTGCAATAAACTACAGCACTGAAGTGAAAATTCACTGAAGTGAAAATCCACTTTTAACTTTTGACGGACCTTTTGTCCTGTCACAGAAGACGTAATGAATTGTCTCATCTAAATCTTAGACACGATTAAAATCCATTATGTTAATTAATTACACAGTACAATTAAGGGGAGGTATCCTTTCATATGCAAACAGTTAATATACAACCAGAACCACCCCAGGTGTCCTAGGAAAAGCTGCTAACCAATCTGGAGATTATGAACAGGAAGTAATTTGAAATGTGAATTCATTTGCTTTACCGTAACATGTTCTTTCCTCCCCCACCCCCTGGTCTAGGTGCCCATGCTACAAACTCACAGTTTGTATCTTGGCAAATAAAACTAACCTGAGGCAATGAAAGAGACAAAGAATGCATTGTAAATGGATGATCTTTGGCATCCACCAAAGATTACTCAGTGAATCAGTTTATATTAATGTTACTTATCTTCATCAACGTGCAGGAAACATACTCTGGACTCAAAGGGACTCCAATCTCTCCTCCTCCTCCTCCTCTTCAACATACACAGGACTGCAAGAGCACTGGCAATTGAATCAATTTCTATTTCGTGTTATCTGACCAAAGAGATTTCCTCCTTCTCTAGGGTAGAATTTATCCTGGTGTGCTCAAAGCTCTGTTTGCCGTGAAGCCAGAAAACCAAATTACAAGAAACACTTTATTTTGTTGATGGGATTGCAGCGGGGTGACTGGGGGTAGAGCATGGCCAGTTCCTGGTAGCAGCCACCACGGGCGGGGGATGATGGAGGGGAGGGATACCGTTGCAGTCAGGGTTGGTCTGTGGAAACCACAGCAGAAAGCTTTCCGTCCTCATGAGCCTGACAGGGGCTGACGGCACAGCTGAAGATGGAACAGGCTGTTTCAGAGAGGGAGAGCCATCCAGAATCCTCAGAGGGTTCACCAATGAACAACATTTCAGGGACTGCGGATCTGAGCTCCTATCCCAAAGCAAAGTTAAGCTAAGCTTAAGGTGCAAACTCTGCTATGGATAAGAGAGCCCAGGAGGGGAAACCAAAGGGGTGGCACGATGTAACACCTGCTCAGCAACCCCTTCTCAAATGCTGCAGGTGTTTAGTTCTTGAACAACCACGAGGATAAATTTTAGTCTTTTGATTCTCTCCTCTTAATTCTCCAGCAGTCTGAGAACATCACCCAAATGTGATCCATTTCCAGATGGATTCCAGATTTCCAGATACAAGCCCAGAGGGACACAGAGAATACTTTATATTATCAACCCCCCCATCACATTCACCATGCTTTGGGCCTGAAGCCTCTGACATAAAACCAGCACACTGAGGTCTGCAACCCCACTGCAATGAAGGAAACAGTGAAGGACAAGCACTTATCAACTAAAAACCCCAGTGTTTAATTCTAGAAGAGAATTCTGACTTGCTAGAGACAGAAGGAAAATGAAGATAACTGCAGCTCAACAAGAAGTGTTGGAAACCTGTTCCATTTCCTTGATTGGATCACCAGCTTGGATATTATGCCATCTTTCGTTTAAATTATGAATTGCAAAGTAATTGAAATGTGAAGTATTGCTCAATCAGTTTAAAATTTAATCTCAAGAAATTCGGGCACACCTGATTTAACATTATTTTTCTTCCTGCCAAACAAACCCACCCAAAATCAGAGAAATTAGGAACTTTGCAACTCTGTATCTGATACTCTTAACCGACAACACAAAATCCTCTAATTTTTATAGGTAGATAAGCACAAAATTTACTAAAATAACTGCCCAGGCAGTGGACTGTGTCCAAACTGTATCAGCTGCTTGCTCTACAACCAATCCAAGAGCTTCTCTCCCACATCACTCCACAGGATTTTGTTACCCACCACAATGAGTTCCAACGAGTAACTTAAAACTGGCAGCCAAGATGCACCTTTATTTACATGGTTCTCTTTCCACACAGCATAGACAAAGCACCTGCCTGTACTCAACACAGATGAGATAATTCATTTTGCTTCCACCTTGCTTATAAAGCCAGCAAAGCCTGTCCTGATGTTATTCAGTGATGTTTTCTTACATTTATTTTCTATTAAATATCTGCTTACAGCATATTCTAGCTATCAGGGATGAAAGTATTGATAGCAGGAAGGTGTTTGTTGTGGTGTGGGTTTTTCTAGTCATCGAATTAGCTTTCACTAATGGAGAAAGACTCAAAGCGTCCCTTTTTCTTCTGTCCCAAAACTTCCCCCATAACCCAGAAGGAATGAAGCAGCCAAACTGTCCAAGCTGGAGTTATTTCCAATGGATTATTTTTGAAATTCCCAGGACACAAGTACATTTTGAACAATGTGGAAAGACCACCTGACAGACCATCCAAAACTCTGATTTTTTTCCTGGCACGGATACTGCCAGCGGCACTGATGGAGCCCAAGAGAGGAGGAGTTTGAAGTTCCTGCCATTATCATTCAAGGACACAGAGCTGAGAGCTGGGATTTGGGGTTTGGTTAAACCCAGGTCTGAAGGAAGCACTCACACTGACACACACCAGAGCAGCAGCACAGCTCTCTGTGTCAGGGCTGTTGGGAACAAGTTCCAATTTAGGATTTTTGAAAGGAGGAGGCACCGTTAACCACTGTGCCAGAATATGCAAGGCTGGCCTTCATCTACACCTCACCTAAAACACAACCTGGAGAGCTCTGACAAAAACTTGCCTGTCCACAGACCTGGGTTTACCCTCCCTACAATGAAAACAAATGTAAGTAGAGCAAAAAAACATTCAAAATGAAGCACGCTGAATTCAGGCACTCACTGCAACAATATTCCATGCAGAATCAAAGATACACTTTAGAGCAGAAATCTGGTGAAAATCCCTGCATATGCTGTCCATGGCATAATACTCCAGTGGTGATTATTTCACTGCTAAAAATGCATGATTAGTTATTTAAAACCTGATAAAGCCTAGATACTTCTGCAAAGTTTTCAAATAAAAATAACTTCTTGTCTGTGATGAATTTTTTCATAAAATCACCAAATAAAAATCTCAGGGATTTGTTCTTTACTCAGACTAATTCCAACTCCATGGCAGATTTTCTCTATCCAGAATACAATTTTCTTTAGAAAAGTCAGCTGTGTACTAAGAGGGCTTTCCATGCCCATGTCCTCACACACTCAGCCTCCACAGAGAGCATTACACGAGGTCATCTACAAGTACAAGAGATGAACAGCAAAAGGGAGGCAATAGGCTTTCCAAAAGATTCAGGGAGTTTTATTTTGGAGAAGATATCCCTGCATTTGTGCTGACTCACATGTACAGCTGGAGCTGGCAGAACAGCATCTCCCTCGCAGGTGACAATTCCCTCTGTGCTTGTGAAGGAAGCAGAGAAGATCTGACTTTGCACGAGAGGAAAAGCAGGAGAATCCGGAGCTCAAGGCAGCTAAGCAGGCTGTCTGGATGTCTGGTAACCACAGCCAGAGCTCTGAGCAGCTCTGCTAGAGGAGAGGACTTTGGCAAAATCCCAGATGGGGAACAAACGCCTGGAGCAAGTCGGGCTCTGTGAGGGAAGCACCCGGAAACACACTGAATGTTCCAAGTCTGCACCATTCAAAACACAATTTAATCAATTTACCAAAGCCATTAGAACCGTTCCCTCTGGGTGAAAGGCAGAGGCACAAAGAGCATCTCCTCTTGGCTCGCTTCTGTGAACTGTGGTCAGACACACTCGCATCAAGAGGCCAGATGAAAATGAGCATGAGGCTGAAATTAAATCTTCCTGGTTGCTCTAGTAAGAGATTTTAAGATGTAATTTTTATTTTAAGTAGACACAGTACATCTGAAATTTTTTCTACTCTGCATCATTCTCTCTTTTTGGACCCTTAGAACTAAATCACCCAGAGTCTCTCAGCCATGCTGTCGACACAGGAATTATATAAACCTGATCCATTTAATTTGCTCAAAGCCCAGCTACTGCAGCCAGTTTGGAAACAATGCTAATATTCCGTGGGCTCAAACAACAGGCACATCAGCTCCAAGGGAGCAGCCTGCTCAGCAGCTGCTACAGCCCACACTGCCTGGCATGGCAAGGGGGGAGGATGCTGATCTTTACCATTATTGCTCCATTTATGGCTAAAGCATAACATACATCGGGTATAAACCCCAAATCCGTGTGCAGCTCTTGGGAATTGTTCCTAAAAAGCTGTGAATCTAAAGCTCTGTAAGTAGAAAGCAATCCAAAAAATGAGTGGAAGTTTGCTGGGGGAAACAACCTCTTCATCTGATTCTATATAAATGGTACAAAATAATATGGATTTTCCAATTAATTATATTAAAACAGATAAAGCTTATGATTTCCAATAGAAGGCTCGATGTGGATGTACAATTTCGGTTTGCAGCATGGAAAGGCTGCTGTATAAATAATCCAAGTGACCTTTCAGGTTGAACCGAGCAACAGAGTGCCATAATTCCTCATGCAGGATAAAACCACCACGGAGCTGACAGTAAGCAGAATAACCTGAGAGGTTTGAGACAGCTGCTGGAACAAAGACTCTACTGAAATAGCTCAGTATTTATACCCAGCTCCTATAAGGACATACGAGATAAAACTTAACCACCTTTGCTTGACGAAAGAGGAAATAATTTAGCTTTGAGAGGCATGTCCATCTCGGCTTCTTTCCGTCCATGTAAATCTGGCACTTTGCATTAAAATCCTGCAGCCAAGCAGACTGGTTATTATTTCACCTGACACTGCTAAAGAGCATTTAGGTCAGTCTGCACAAAGAGCCAGATCTTTCCTGATGCCAGTTTTCAGCACTGTTGCCCTTTGAAGGGTCTGTGACGAAGCTGACATTTTCCCACCTGGGAGAGCTGGAGATCAGGTGACACACCACGCATTTTGCTGAAGCTGTGCTGGTTTAGAAAATGAAAAGTCTGTCAGTGTTTGCTTGGGAAACGTTTCTCCCCTAATCTCTCAGATGCAGCTTGCTAGAACTTCCTTCTGGTGGCAAGAGAGCATGGTGCAGTCACTGCCACAATGATGAAATGAGGTTCTTTCGTGTTCACAGACAAATCTGCCCTGAAATCATCCTGCTGCAGCATGGGGAAACACAGCAGCTTTCACAAAGCCTTCCCCGAACAAAAGGTTTAAGCATCTTTAGGGACTTGGCCTTACCCTGAGATGGAGAGAGTATTCTGGCTGTATGAATAAAAAAGATTTTTAGGGGCATGAGACCCCAAGAAGATCATTATTAGCAGCATTATTCAGCTGGGTTTTTTTCCAATATGGTTTGTTTCAGAGTTGCTCTTGATAAACAGATAAATTATGAAACAGGTGTGATCCTGTTGAAGCAAAAGCGAATGAAATGAAGGGAGAAACACTGGAAAATGAGACAAAAACCACAGTAAATGCATTCAGTGATGTCCAACACTTTAAAAAACCTTCATAGTTCTACTGAAACTGCAGTGGCTGTTATCAGCCACCAGCTGGGATCCCCAACTCATGAGAGTCAGAACCACTGTGCTATTTTGTTCATATTTTCCAAACAACAGGAAGAAAAGAGTGAATTGCAGAAGATTAGTAAACACATCACGTTGTAATTATTTTGTTCCTTCTGTGTATAGTAAAAAGCTAATTTTTTTTTTTTTTACTGCATGTTCTAACTCAGATTTTATATTCGTTATATTAAGGCCCTCTGTAAGGAAACATAAAACCTACATTAATGCCTTATGTGCGAGTCTATTTTGTTGAAGGATTTATAAATATTAACAAGATAAAATTTACAAATGCTAAAGACACCATTTGCAGCTGTAAATGTTTAATTTTGAGGGAACAGGAATAACATTTTCATCCTCATGCAAGTCATGAGCTATATTAGAAGAATTCTGATGTACAAAGTGTTAAAATAGCACTTTGCCAGTAGTGATCAGCGGTGATTCAAAGTCTTTCCTGCTACCCTTTCTACTCTCAGTTCAATATATGACTTTTAGGGAAATCTGCTTGGTATTGGTAGCAATCTGGAAAGTGGAGGCCCAAATGATAATGTTAGTTTTATTAATTCAATATCCCCTTCCTCTAGGTCAGTGGTCACTCAAAGCCAACATTTTAAATGGCAAAATGGAAAGTTATGCCATAAACTACTAAAACCTAAACTCCTTATGAAGAATACTTCCAACATGGTAAAGGGATAATGGAATCACTGCAAAAAGGACTAATAATTTTATTTATTTCTTCAGTCTCCCTCGTGTGAGGGATGGTTTTATTCCCTTGCATCTGTCACTTACCATGTAAGTTAGGAAATAGCAGCACATAAAAGAGTCCCCACAGGCTGTGACACAGAGCAAGCATCACAAAAAGCAAAGCATTCAATATGAAGTGGGAAGGAAAAGGAAAATTCTTCCATGTAATCACCCTGCCATTCTGCCTAGGCCAACTCCTGCACCATCAGCAGTAAATACCTGCTGATTTGACACATCACCCAACTGTCATAGCATCTCTGAGGAGAATTTGTTGATTAAGGTATTTTCCAGGCCAGTAAATAAACAACAACATCACAACCTATTGCTCAGGTATAAACACCCAGGCAAAGGGAAGAGGAGCTGCATGTTGTGCTCTTAAACTCTTTAAGTACAATTTACAGCTAATTGCCTTTCACAGTGGGGGAAACCCATCCCTCCCCAAGCAGCTCCATGCTTGATTTTTTCTCCAGCTTCCCCAGGCTTTAATTGCCTGCTCAGGCTGGGATGGGAAGCTCCAGCAGCACATTCAAAAGGGGCAGCTCAGCAGAAATGTGCAGTTTTAGTGCTTTGCTGCAGGCCAAGACTTCGAGGGAGGGAAAGCCTCGTGTCTTCTGTCCCTCATTAAATACTGGTGCACTGTGGTAATTACAAAATACCATCTTCTTCCAGGTCCTAAGGCGGCTTTGACTTCTTAGTTCACAAACAGAAGAACTGAAATACGGTGTTCTAACAAACACTGAAGACTGTTAGGGCTGCATTTATGAGGTGATGGATGCCCAGAATCCAGTTGGCTCTTTGGCTCCAGTCACTTCACCACAACACAAAACGCTGTAGTGGCGTCTAGAAACTGCTGGAATTACAGAGTCCTCTTGGCCCTGGTGTTATGCTTAAATCTTTTAAGAGTAAATAACCCTTTATTGATTAAATTGCTTTTAAACCCGGTATTTTAGTCCCTTGATTTTACATGTGTACATGTAATTTTGCAGACAGACACAATATGCTTGGGGGTTTTTTATCTCTACAGAATGTACTTGCTCTCAAACGCCAAGGGTGAGGGCAATGAGACAGCAGTGCAGGCTAGGATGCAACAGCAGTTTTAAATTATGCTACAATTGACTTGAGAGCAGCATGGGAAGCAGTGTCCTTACAACAGCTGAAAGGTCTTTAATGAATTCCAAAGGAAAAACATTGACTTCTGAATTTTCACTTAAGCAGGTGCCCAAAATGCTGCAGTGCACACTGTAAACAGTTCAGTCCTGTGAATGATAATAGAGAGAAATAATTCACGAGATAACCCAGCTCCACCACGTGTGCTGTACATCACCCACTGCAGGGACTGCTTGGCTATTTTAAGAAATGTTCTTCTGCTCACATATTTCTCCTTTAGCCCATGTGTACAGACACGAGAATGTCCCAGCTCTCCACAGCTCTTCACCTGCATCCATTCCCCACAGCCCCCTGTGCCTGTCATTAACTCCAGGTCGTGTTTATTTTCAGGTCAAGTCTATGATAATAAGCAGCACTTTCTGCAGCAGTTTTATATTGTTAATCTGCTTCCATTACCTTCAAAACAAGCTGTAAAAGTGCATTTAAAAGCCCTCGCCTCAAATTTATTTACACAGCATGGATATATACTAGAATAGCAACTGAGCGAGGTCTCATCTGGCTTTCTGGAAGGAACAATAAAACTGCCCAGTCCCCAGTGTGAGATTAGGCTTTCTTTATGATCCTCTATCTAGGAGGTACTCCTGTTTTTACAGCCCAGCACAGTGAGGATGAGATGATTTTGGATATGGGCATTGCCACATGTCAACCCATTCACAAAAGAGCCAATTTCAGTAAAACTGAAATATCTCCTATTCTTTGCCCTGACCCTCCCTCCCACCTGCATGGAATAAATTCTGTGGGAGCCAATTCATGATGTAGGGGAAGAAAAGGTCACATCTCTGTTTCAAAGGCCTTTCCTGGACCTCCTCTCTTCTCTACACACGTTGGTATTTTACTCTGCCTGAGGCGGGAAGGGGGAGAGCTCAGCTGGTCAGAGCTGGGTGCTGGTAACACCAGCTGTGGTTCACCCCACGGGCGGGACATTCCCTTAGAGCTGATGGTCCTCGTGGGTCCCTTCCAGCTCAGAACGTTCTGTGATTCTGTGCCAATCTGTGAATCCTAAGCCAGGTTTCTGGGAGGGGCAGTGGCCACCTCCTTAGCTCCCTCCCCAGGGCAGGACAGTGCCTGGCCAGGTGGGACAGCTCCAGGTGGTCCAGGCTCCTCCACGGGGAAAGCCCAACTTTTTCTCCACCCAGCAGAGCCTGCAGTAATTTCAGGAATTGGGAACAACAATTTCACCCCTTTCTGCCTTGATGTCATGACCCAAAGACAGGCTCACAGCTGGCAGATGCTCTGGGTGTCTAAAGCAAACCCAAGCCACGCTGAGCCCTCCGTGGGTCACTCCCTGGCACCCGTGGGTGCTCAGGGCTGCGTTTGACCTGTCCCAGGGGGCTGCCCGTGACACAGGGGCAGGAGCAGCTTCCCAGGGCTGCTGGAAAGGGCTCCCCCAGCCAGGCAGTCACCCTGAACTTGTTATGCAACAGCCCCACAAACACTTCATTCAGCACAGCCTGAGGATTAGTCTGCTTCAGCTGGACCCTTGGAGCTTAATCCTGGCCAAGCTGCAGAGTGTGGCAAAGGCATTCCTCGGATTTGCTGACGGGAAGGATCTGCGGCCAGGAGCCAACCAAATATGTAAGCTTTCAGCAAGCAGCATTCCCTCAGCCACTCACAATGTCTCCTCTCCATTACCCCTCCCAGAAATCACATCAGGCAACTTCCCACCCGGCTGTCACGGAGCGCCAGCTCGCTCCAGGAAAAACGTGGAAGGTGGCGTTTTAGTCCTATTGCAAATGACAGTTCAGGGTCAGCAGCGGGCCACAGCTGAAGGGAGCTGAGAGAGGAGAATCTCTCAGTGCTGGCACTAAAAAGGGCTCTGCCTCAAATGTTACTCGCAGTTTGCTCTCAAGCAGAGCACCAGTTCTGCTCTCGGTGAGGAAGGACGGTGTTGTCTTGGCTGCCTGTCCATGTAGGCACATTTAATTATCACAGATCCACAAAAGAACCAATTATGTTCCAAATTAAACTCCCTCTCTTGTTCCTGCCCTTTAATGTGCTGACAAATAAAAGCGTGCAATGATTTGTGTTCGTCATCAGGGTGGCTGGGAGAGGTTCAGAGCTTGCAGATGCAACCAGGCCAGGACAAAAATGTTCATGCTCAGGAGGGAATTCTAATTGCAGTTGTTTTGCACAAGGTAATGAGGGACCTGTGTGCTGAAGCTGCAAGGAAAAAATACTCTAAGGACTATCTTCTAATTTAAACTAAATTTATAGAATTTTAAAAAATGAGGAACGTTAAATTAGGATTACAGCACCACCGAGCCAATACCTCATCCCTCTTGGTGATGGTGATCTCAACCACAAAACTCACTACTCCGCCCTGTTTTGGCAAATAAAAGGAAGCAGTTGTTTGGAGCATTTTATGAATATTGAAAATATATTTCCTCATACTCTGGCTAAACAGCTCTCTCTCTTTTAAATGAATAGAAAGAGAGCTTCAATTATTAGAAAAATGCATTTGAAGTCCTGCATTTGATGTTTCTGGAACCTTACTGAGAGGGACCAAGCCTGCTTTTGTAAAGTCCTGCTTCAGATTTCTATACAGAGAAATAATCATCTGTTACCCTAATCAAAAATTCCTCCTTTTAAATGTAAAGGTCTGTAAATGTGCAGGGCTCTGGCAGCCAAACAAAACAGGTATTTCCACACAAAGAAACCCTTCTTGATTGTTTTATAGAAAGAACCTTGGCATGAATCTGTAGCAGAGCTAAAAACTGGGTACTAAAATTGGGAGCTAAAATTGGTCCTGCACGGAAGGGAAACTGCCTGGTGGCTCTCCACGCTGACAGGGCAACTGTGCCATGGCGGTGGGAGGTAAAGGCTGGCCTAAAATTAATTGTTTAGCGTGGGGGTCAGCCCTGCCAATGAAGTGAGCTGATGAGCCCTGGTGCAGAACATCCCCCGGAGGCCCTGCTGACCAGGGGCAGCTCAGGGCTGCTGGGCACTGCAGGAACTATTTCAGCTTGGAACACAAAAATGTTCATCCAGTTAAAGCCCCTGTCCAAGAGCAGGCAGAGCCTTTGTGGTTTGTTCACAGAGCTGGGGCCGCACGGCCATGAAACCATGCCCCAGTTCCAGAGCTGCAGGGCTGAGCTGGGCTGCCCCACCTCAGGCAGTGTGCAGGGACAGAAACCTGCTCTTTCTGCACCAGAAGGCCCTGCCACACCATTTGGTAAAAGCCATTTTATAGAAGCATCTCAGCTGGCCAGGCCTGACCTCACCCAGGCTCAGCGAGGCTGTCTCACGTTGGGGCTGCTGGAATTTGGCAGGTGAAGGTCAGGCTCCGAGAAGGGACTTAGATCCTGCACAGGCATAATTTAGTGTCACAGAAATGCCTTCCAGAGCTGTTCTACCATTCTTCAGCTAATAGGGTGGCTATTTAAAGCAAGAAGGCTCTTTGCAGTGATCCAATCATTTGGAACACGACTGCTGTGTGACCAGCTTTGGTCACACGTTTTTCTATTCTTATTTAGGGAGCGGAGACCATTGAGTTATTTCTGCACAACTGAAGGGATCAATTGAAATATTCATTCCCATCAGTTCTGATTCTCTAGAGCACTTGCAGACGGAGTACCTGCCAGAACCAGACCACAGCCAGCAAAACGCTCAGGAAGGGCTGAATTGTTTGGTACCAAGTCTCAAGTATTTTCATTTCACTTCATGCCCACGAGCCTTTCTTCCTTTTACATTACAATACGAGGCAGTCTCTGCTCTGTGCTGCCAAGACAGTCACAAATTAGTGTCTCTGTCGCTGGTGAAACAGTGCTGTGACAAGTACAATCAGGCAAGGCAAGCTCTCTCATTAAATGTTCAGATGCATGAAAACAGCCAGGCATTTTTCCCTCTAGGAACGGCAGGAATCAAAACACACCAATCTGAAGCTGTGAAAGATGCACATTTAAGAGCTCCACGTAAGTGTGGGAGATGCCCACATCATCTCAGAATTTCACCAGCTTTATTGATATTCAGGGTGCTCACAAAACACATTGGGAGGTACAAATCACAAAGAATCACACAGCCAGTACAAATTCCCCTCCTTCAGCAATGGCAGCTCCTGCATGTCCTGGCAGGCTCTGGCAGCTTTAGGACTTAGATGAGCTCATTATTTGACCATTATTTGTAGAGGAACCCACTGCTCCAAACCAAACCCCCCCAGAGTCCCTGCTCCTCTGCCCAGTTTTCCCCCGGAGGTCCCAGAGGTGTGTCCCAGCAGGGCAGGTTCTCTACACACCCTGAGCAGACAGAAACCTTCGGGCAGCACCTTTCAGCACCCACCAGCCCGAGGTTAGCACTCTGCTGCTCAGCTCTTGGCACAAAAGCCACAAATCAGGGTTGTATTTTCCTATTCCTGAAAAGTATGAACGTTTCTCCCCTCTGATTCACGCCCCTGTCTTCTGTTCTGCTTTCAGCTGCCTCAAATTTCATCTCCCACCCCTCAAATCCAGCACTTTTGGGTGAGAAAGCATCACTGAGGTAATGCTCTGAACAGAGAGGTCAGCAGGAGCACTAACCCACCCACTAGGGAGCTGCAGCGGGAGCAGCAACCCCTTGTGTCCCTCACGCTGCACTCTGGGGTTGCTTGAGACCACCCTTGGTACCAAAACCAGCCAGGACACATCCTCAGGGAAGGATCAGCTACACTGAACTCCATCCTGAAAGTCTAAAGTCAGAGAAGTCATGAAGGGGGTGAAGTAACAGCAAAAATCTGGCGAGGAGAAAACAGCTTTCAGCCCAGGAACTGACAGAAATAAATTGGAGAGCATCTCACTGGGAGCTCTGTGGAGGCAACTGCAGAGAAAACTGGTCCTGCATAGGAGCTACATATCAAAATATGGATTTTCTCTGCTGTGCCTCAGTAGCCTCATCACTGCCCCCTGCAAAGGGGTTGCTTTTGCCTGCATTTCCTGGTATGATCCCAGTGAATTTTCCTCAGGTGCAATGCTGGAGAGAGCAGACCAACAGCTCCAGGGCAACCTCCTGGGCTGCTGAAGAACTGAGATAACTGAGATTGTGAAAATGCCCCGTGTGCAGGAGACCCCAACACCACCATATCCACTGTATTTGTACATTTTAAGAAAAAATTGGTTACATGGCATATATTTTTTCACCCAATAAACTATGTATTTAAAAAACCTCTCCTTTTTCAAAATTCAAAAGCATGGAAAAATAATAAAGCCAAACCCGTGCCTCTAATGCACAGACTTTAAAAAAAAAAAAAGTGTACAGAAAGCGTTAATATTTGATTTTCTACATCTGACCTACTATTTCACATTTTACAATTTGTTACTCTAAGTAACCCAGCTCTATTAGATACAAGCCTAAATTTAATCCAGAGCACCCAGACAATCACTACACAGCCTGTGAATTTGAGAGACAGAATTTACTCAACTCCATTTTAATTTCTATTGTGTGTAAAAGTGTTTAGAGTGTGAGCCTTGCTAAGAGATGACAGAATATCATTATGCAGTAATTCAAATTCTTTCAAGACTGCTAGGAAACCTCCACTATAATGACAGGCCTTGTGAAGTGCTTAAGAAATGCTGTTTCATCCCTTCTACGTGGGTTTTTGATAAGAAAATTCATATAATAAGATGATATATTTACAGTACACAGGTTAACCTTTAAACTTGCTGTAATCATATTATCCAGAATGGGATCAGACCTGCAGCACTGGCATCACATGGTTCTTCTGAGTTGAGATTTTGTTTAGTTTGCTGCAAAAAGCAGAAAATCTGGGAGGACATTCTCGCAAGATGGCCTCGTTCTCCTTGTCCAGGTCCTCCTCTCAAGGGTTCTGGAATTCTTTAGCAGGGCTGAACATCAGCTTACTTCAAAACCACTGAGCTCGGGAAAGGGGAAACAGCTTGACTTCGTATTTATGTGCCAAGATAAATAAGAATGTCAGAGGAAGTGAACGTTTTAGAAGCTTGGGTAAACATACCCTGCGAGGGTGGCTCACTTTTCCTAGAATGTTCAAACACCCACACTTCTTTCATACAAAAATATCAACTGGAAATAAAATCTCTTCCGTGGCACAATTCCACAAGCAAACAAAGGAATGCAGCCTGTGCCCAGGATCACATTTGGCTCCCAGCAGGAACAGTTTCTTTTCCCCAGAGTTGGATTCCTGTTCTGGGACCGTGTTCTTACCATGATCTGTGTGCACCCACTGGCTGCTCTGTGCTCTCCAAAACATCAGCCAGCTGGAAGTGGGATTTAGCAGATTTCTCTGGTTTGGCGAGAAATCAGTCAATCCAGGCAGCAAACATTATATACAGCTTTATCTATTGAATTCTGAGCAGCAGATAAGGGAGACTGAGCAGCACCGTAGTGATAAATCAAGGTACACAGTTCTCCACTTTTCCTTCAGAGAATAAATGAATCAATGATCTCATCATGGATTGCCCTACTCCAATACCAAACTGGAGACCTGAAGCATCCTACCAAAGGATATCCTTCAGAAATATATATGTATCTCAATATTGTGTAAACCTTGGGTTTGAATGCTGCTTTCCCATTGACAGACAAAAAGTTTTCAAAGTGAAACAAATTATTAAAACTCATCTCCCCTGTCACGCTTGCACTGTGAGCTGCGTTTTATACTCTCAGCAATGAGAGGCTCCCTGTCCAAGCTTCCAGAACAGTTAATAATGATCAGGAACACTGGCACCAGTGTGCCAGGGAGGCTGGAGAAAGGGACAAACCTGCTCACAATCCAATTAAAAACTAAGGCTGTGTACACAAAACAAACAAAACAGTTCTCCTCCTTTGCTGGTTTGGTGCACAAGCTGGATTCCTTTGGGGAAGTCCTGTTTGGCTTCCAGCAACCAGCTTACCCAGGCAGAAGCAGCTGGGATCTGCTTTGCTGGGAGCTGGGGTCTTTTTTCGGTGGCAAAGCGATTCAGATGAGCTATTGTGAGCAGAAGGAAGTGCAAGAGGATGATGTAACCATAGCCAGGGTGCTGGAGGGAAGCTGGAGCATTCAGACAAATATCTGGAGCTTGCCAGAGAAGGAAGCTTGCACAGCAAATACAACACCAACTGCAGCTCAGGGGTCTCAGCCTCGGTGCTGCTTCCGACCTCCAGCACCAGCTCTGTTCTGTTCTGCCTCAAAACAAGCCAGCAAACACTTCTGCTGTTGACATGCAAACACGCACACCAGGCATGTGCTTCATTCCAGCCTTCCCAGACCTGACACTGCCTCACAAACAGCTTGCACAAGGATGCAGAGAGCTCAGCAATGTGAATTCTGCTCCTTTTGCATACTAACACTTCCTGTTCTCCTACAGCTGACAGCTCCCTCATTCACTGCCACCGATGGCTGAGCTCTGGAGCCAAACAGAAGTTGCACATAAATCTCCTCTGTGGTTTTCCTTATCTTTTCACAGAAACGGTGGGTGTGAAGGCTGAACTGGAAAGCTGGGGCTGGGCTTTTGTTGGGTGCCCTGCAGGAACGGGGACAGGAGCAAAATCAGAGCTCCTGGGTCTGTGAAGGCCAGAGGCAGAGGAGTGCAAGCACCCAGTCAGGCACTGCTGCTGGCCAGAACAGGACTGCGATTTCTGGGGTGCAGCTTCTGGGGGAGGACAGAATTCCAGCCCTCGTCCAACTGCAGAGCGCCTGAGCCAGCTCTTGGGAGGGAGCAAAGTCCTCTGCCTTTCCGTGCCCTGTCTATCCCACCGGCTACTCCAGACACGTCTGCAATGGAGCTCTGTGCTGGCAGGAGCTGCTGGGGATGCTGGACACGGCCAGTCCTGCCCAGCCACCCCGGGGAGCCCCACACTCCGCTGGCAGCGCTGGGGACCTGCAGCAGCCCCGGCTCCAAAGGCTCCCCGTGCTCCCTGGGATGCTGGGCCACCCCCCAGGGAACATTCCTGGGGCCTGAGGGGCAGGGCAGGCTGAGCCCACGGCTCCTGATCCATGGAGAGCGACGGACAGAGCAGCCAAGCAGGAGCTCCGGGAAGAGGCAAATGGCTGGGATGAAGTGACAAAACAAATGGCACTACGGAGGAGTCCCATGACAACGGGGCTCACAGCAACACAAACAGGAAGGGAAGGAAGGAGGGGAGGAGAGCAGAGTGAAATTTAACCCCGCAATTATTTTCTTTGGCTCCTTTCCTTGCCAGTCAGCCTTCCACTGCATCAGCAGGTTAATGCTACCATCGCTGATCCCCCAGCAAAGCTCTAGAAATTCATGTGTGCCACTGATTTAGGAGCAGCATGGCCCAGAGAAGCTCCTCTCTGGGGTACAAATGCTTTGTGCTCAGACACCTAAACCAGGGTGCTGCTCTGCCCTTCCCATCACTTCTGGTACTGATAACAGAATTTTTCCACTTGGCTATTCATCACACTAATCAAGATACACGAAGCATCATGGTTATACTAACGTGTCCCACAAACAGTATCCAGCTCATAAGGCCTGGTTACCAGGAAATATTTTTCTTTGGCCCTTCGCTGGGAAAAAAAACCACATTTGAGGCCACCCCTCTTTGGCAGCAGCTACCAAACACGGAAAAAGAGAGCAGTGTCTAAAAGGAAATACAGTTTGTTCCCCCCTTTTGGAGCTGAATCCAAGAAGATTCTCTGGGTGAAGCCCCATGGAAGGGGCACACAGCTGAACCAACAGCCTTTACAGCACACTCTCAGTAACACAGTAAAGGCACACCAGGCCACTTTCTCCAGCCACACTCTTTGATCCCTGCCTTCTCCTCTGCTGAGTGCTGCCTTGAAGACTGTCTCTGTTGATCCAAATCGTGGTTAAATCTTAAGAAAATACTCTTGGAATGCACAACACGAGTATGAAAGTATTTGCCTCGAGCCCAAGGAGGTCATCACGACCAACCCCCTGAAGCAGCTGGGTTTTTGTCCTTCACTGTGATCCCACCACAGCTGCGCTGCTGCTGCTTTCTGCCTCTGCAGAGTGGACTTCAGCACTGCGCTGATGCTCCAGAAAATTGGGAGAACTGGCAGGAATCCTTTTCCTGAGTGTCCTTTCCCTGTGCACCTGCAGATATTGGCTGTTCCCGCGATTTCGACTGCTGAGCTCGTTACGGCGAGTTCAGGGCAGTGCAGCCGTGCTGCCCCTGGATTTTAACAACACCCAGAAGGAGCAGGATGCAGTCAGTGCTGAGATGTGGAACACGTGGTTGCACCCACTTCAGTTATCCTGTCAATTCTGCGCTAGGAGAACTCACCTGGAGAGCTGCTTGCACCCAAAAGAGCTAAAAATGTTTGCCAGGCACTGCGTTCTGCAGATCTCACATGCACAGACACAAAATCACACCTGGAAAAAGTTCTTGCTCTATCTCATCGATCAAGCCTGTGAAACCCATCCTTCCCAGTGCTCCCAGGCTGCTGGGAGAGCACAGAACTGAAACGAAGGTTTCTAAAATCCAGCTCTGCCTCTAATATCAACTTTTCCCTGCAGCTGAACAAATCATTCTCTCCTCTCCCTCAGTCTTTCCATCTGGAAAGTGAAGACATTTGCATCTGTGCTGTGCATTTCAATCAGCAAATGTTTATAAAAATCACTTCAGGAGGAGAAACGACGTAGTTCTGCTTTAATACATTTATTTCTATTTCTGTAGGGCAAAACAAAACGCAGCAAAGCCCACAAACCCAGGATCACTCACCAAGGATCCCACCCAGAGGCCATGGAATTGATTTTCCTTAAGGTTATGGCAGGCACCTCAGGCCTGATATTAAATATGAAGGAGTTCTGATTGCAACTCCACATCTCCCAGCTATCACAACAGCCAAAATGGTAACAGGCAGCAGATTTAACTCTCCTCCCCCTCCTCCAAACCAGTCCTGTACACTGAGCAGGGACTGGCAGCTCCCACATCAGCACTTCCTGCTGGAAAGGGCTACTAAACCCCCTGGACAGCATCCCCTTGGTACATGTTCCCACTGCCCACACGAGAAACTTCTAAGTGGCCAAAATACTTCCTAAGCTCCAGGCTGCTCAGTCCTCACATGTACACGGACTATGAATTCTTTTCAGAGACCTAAAGGAATGAGGAGCCTGGATTAAACTAAATTTCAGCAGGATTTTTCACTCTGGTGAATGCAGCTGTTGGAGGAAGCAGCCAGCTAAGCTGTTTCTTGCAGGAGGCACGGACACACAGTTTTGCCTTGCTGAAAAGCAAATTTTTTTTTTTTCAAAGTTGTTTTTTTTCCTGTCATCTCCCTTCTCATGCTTCAGGAGGGGACTTAATTTTCCAGTGGGCACAGCAGAGCAGCCTGGCCACCTCCTGTGCTTCGCCAAATCTCAAGTTCCTGCTTCTGAAGGAGTCCCCTCCAACAAATGCAGAGGCTTCTGCCTGGGAGAAGTCTCAAAGCAAGATCCAACTTGCCTGTGATTCCTTTCATCCTGGATAAAAATTCTCTCCTGGAAAACGTGAATTTCCTTCCAAAGCTTTTCCATTCCCTGCAGACTGGGGAGGGAGTGAAGTCCAAACGCTGGAGGACCAGCAGCACCACTGCACAATTTACCAGCTGGAACCCGCAGCTGCCTCCACCTCAGTGCACTCCTGGCTGTCCTTGCAGAGGGTGCAGTTCTGCTGGGCCAGCGTTGCCATTCACGGGCAAGAGTTCCCAAAACGCTGCCTGCCCAAGGAATCCCTCCCCCAGCAAAGCACTGGGTGAAAGAAAAACCCTTCCCCTCCCTGCACTGCCCCAGCCTCCCCCAGCAGAGCCCTTTGCTCCAGCAGCAGCAGCAGCAGCAGCAGCAGCAGCAGCAGGGGGGTTCCAGGGATGCTGAGCAGCCTCGTCCCTGCCCAGGGCTGCCCAGCTCTGGTGTTACCCACTCACCAAACACGCCTGGGCTGCTCAGAGCCCTGCAGGAGTGCCCTGGCACTGCCCTGTGTGCCCTTGGCCGGCCTGGCAGGTGCAGGCAGGTTTGGGGCTGGGCTGTCTCTCGGGCAGTTCCCTCTTGCTGGAGTTCCTGT
This sequence comes from Picathartes gymnocephalus, assembly GCA_013390045.1. Classification (NCBI taxonomy): domain Eukaryota; kingdom Metazoa; phylum Chordata; class Aves; order Passeriformes; family Picathartidae; genus Picathartes; species Picathartes gymnocephalus. The sequence goes on from WEKY01040899.1 coordinate 102,847, forward strand.
GGCACACGGGGCCTGGCTTGCCTGGGAGTGGCACCTGCCTCGTCTCTCTACCCTCCAGAAATTCATCATTTCAGCAGGAAGGACCCCCAGTGTCCCCCCTCAATTTGTGTATGGAATGCCAAACTTCCACAGGCAACGTGCACAATCTTTACTGTCCAGGGACAGGAAAGCCCAAAGCGTGCTCTGGGTCTTCAAATACCTGATCAGGTATGTAACTACAAGGACAACTACAGCAATTTTAATGATGTGCATTTATAAATTCAAGACATCAATTTTTTCTTAAGCTGCAGACCAGTCAATTTTAGTACCATTTAACTGAGAAACCCCCCTGTTTTAACTTATTTATTAAAAAAAAAATAGGAAGAAACCCCCTTGATTATTGCTTTCAAATGGTACTGTATTTAAAACCAAATTATAATTTAGTGGGGGGGAAAAAAGGTCATTTTTAGTGGTATTTGGGAGTATTTTCCTCTTCCTCAGGCACTTAAGAAAGCACAAAGCAGAGTTTCTCTCTTGCTAGCTGGACCCCTGGATGCTGCACACGGATGAGGTGAGTGACCCATCACCCAGGAGCCCAGCACAGACCCCGGCAGGCACTTCCCAAACTCCTGCCCTGGCTGAGGACAAGAGCAGTGCCCACATTCCTGGGCTACCCAAGGCCTGGCAAAACACAGGAGAAGGGAGAGTTCGGACCTGCAGGCAGCCGAGCGTCTCTGTGACCCTCTGCAAGTGACAGTGGCTCAGCCCAAACACCCTTTAACCCACCTGACACCTCCCAGTCTGCTCCAAGACACCCCAGATTTCAATGCCACTCCCATTCCAGCCCCAAACCTGCTGCCCAGTGAACCCTCACTGTGTGCAGGTCCAAATTCCCGGGGCTCATACTCACCCCCTGCTCCACAGCACTGAAACTCTGCTGCCTTTTACATCAGTGAGCACATGACAGGTCAGGGGATTTCTCATTCTGTCCCTGAAGCTTCCCATAAAACAGCACTCTGGCTATGAATTATAACTTTAACTCAGCTTGTGACTTCAGGGGGTTTTTCATCCCTTTCCTTCCAGCTGCATGTGGAAATTAAAAGCTCCGTAAGATCACCATCTCCCAGTCAAACTGCTGGGTAAAGCCCGAAAGCATCAGCTGTGATTCCATGACTTTTTGACAAGCAGCTCCTCGAGACCTTGGGATTTTAAATGGGAATTTTGGAACTTCCTGCCCCGGTGCTGAGCTCTGATTCCTGCTCCCCTTGTCCTGACCTTTCTGCAGGTTTCAGGGAGCACGGTCAGACCAAACCCAAAGCAGCCTCAAGTAATTGGTACTTGGCAAACCCAGCAGCGATTAATACCTCATTAAAATAAAAATATATTAACCCACTATCACTAATCTACTATCTCTTAAATCCAATGACCCTGACAGGAATTAGCAAAACTGTTGTAAAAATGTATTAAGCCCAAGAAATGTATTACATATACTGAGAGCTATAAAAAAATAAAGGAAGCCCCCTAAATGCCAGCCCTTACATAAGGACAGAACACCTACGGACACAGGCCAGTGGCAGGGCCGTGCTTGGGGAACTCTGCTGAGAACCCACTCTCATGTCTGTCCCATGAATCCACACTCCCCATGGACAGCACAGATCGATTTTTATCCACCTGAACCACACTCATGCTTTGCATAAACCCCTCCTTCCCCAACTGCATAGATTGCAGCGACGGAACCGAAACATTCTGCTCCCTCTGCTGTAGGATTGTTTATTGTTCTGGTGATTTATTTAAAGGCAGATACACAAAGAAGAATAAATATATCCAGCGACAAAATCAACAGAAATTCACCCGAAGGGATTCGGGGTGGGCACGGGCTTGATTGACTGAATGCAAATAAGAAACCTGAACCTCCAGCCTGGAATCAATGCGAACAATCTACATAACACAGCACATCAGCTGCGATGATTAACACCCTTATTTTTCTGCTGAGAACTTGATATGCATTTATAAGGATGAAACACGACGTTCCGTTAATTCCAGCAAGTTAAATGAGTAGCTCTGCCTTCCTGTCATTACCGAGGAAGCAAAACCTTTATACATGACTACTTCAGGCATGACAGAAAGCCGTATAATTAGAAAATGTCATCTGCTGCACCCAGAACGCCCGGTTCTGCCTCCCCCAAACCCCAACACATGCACAAACAGAATTTATTAATATTTCCCCTCACCGCCAGCCCGACACATTAAATCATCTCCGTAGCGAAGCTCCCGCTGCAGCAACTTCTGCACTGCATCATTCACCTACCTCTGACTTCATTGTTCCGAATAAATAAAACCAAACGCCCAGGTGGAGCTGTCAGAGTTTCCCTTGGCGGAGGATGCGCAGCGAGAGCTCCGGCGGGCGCTGCCGGGGGCCGGGGATGGAGCCGGGGATGGAGCCGGGCAGCGCAGGGCTGGGGGCTGGCCGGGCTTCTGTGCTGCTCAGCACATTTGCCGAGCATGGTGCGATGGGCCGGCCCCACGGGCAGACCCGGGGCTGCGGGAACGGCCCCCGGGGCTGCGGGAACGGCCCCGCGCAGCTGTGCGGGAACAGCCCCGGGCTGCGGGAACGGCCCCCGGGCGGGGGGAACAGCCGGGAACAGCCCCGGGCTGCGGGCACAGCCCCGCGCAGCTGTGCGGGAACGGCCCCGGGCTGCGGGCACAGCCCCCGGGCTG
>WEKY01040899.1:105586-127720 GCA_013390045.1 Picathartes gymnocephalus
CGGGCACAGCCCCGCGCAGCTGTGCGGGAGCAGCCGCACTGCAAGGTCAGCGCCCCGCCAGCCCTGCAGCGCCCGGCGGCGGAGAGAGCTCTAGGGAATGAATGATGCTGCTGCTGCTGCCGCCCGTGCCTCCCCGCAACTCAGGCACTTCCTAATTTCCCTGAGAATTCCCAGATAATGTTGGCCTCCTTGCGCTGCTCAGCCCAAAACGGAGTGTTGTTGTTGTTGTTATTATTATATTATTATTATACTATTGTTGTTATTATATTATTATTAGCGATTTGCAACTCAAGACTGGGGACAACAGCGGCGGTGCAGAAGCAGCAAAACGCTGTGGCGCAACTTTCACGCCCAAGAGAGAAAGTATTTTGTCTTCTGATTGTAATTTTATTCATGATTATTTTTCTTCTGCATTATCCTCTTAAACACCACTGAAGCACACAGAACAAGTATCAGCCCCTCTGAGCTTCCTCGGTATTCCCTGTAGCTGCCCCTGGCACTGGGAGGGCTCAGGGGGTGTAATGAGCTGGCTGGGGCTCACAGGAGGAAGGCACCCATCCTCCTCCCTGCCAGACCCCCCAGGCTCCAAGGCTGATCTGTTTTACACTCTGGGAACCTCTCAGCACCTTTGAGTCCAAAATGTATGGGTCAGGCTTCTCCTGCCTCCAGAGAAAACAACTTTTCCCCACCTCCTCTTTTCTGCAGAACCATCTCCTTCCCCACTGAAATACCTGTTCTGTGTTTGTGTTACTGGGGCATTTCAGTGCAGCTTAAAACCCCAGAGCAGAGGTCAGATCACTGCTGTTTCTGGGTGCAGGGCAGCCCAAAGTAATTTAGGGTTTAAAATCATGGATTACATAAAGAACCAACTGTGTTTATGCTGCTTCTGGTCAAACTTGAGCTAAGTTTTCACTTAAGTCTATGTGCTCTTCAGCAGTCTCAGCACAGACTCTTCCAATGATGTTCACCAGTTGTCGTGGTTCAAACAGCAGCAAAGTGCACACATGGAAAGAAAAAAGTAAACCGGGATCCGTCCAACCCACTGCCAGATCCTTCCATTTTCGCAGAGGAATCCCTTGAAAAGGAAAATTTTTTGAACAGAAATTTCTCCACTACTTTTCTGGAGTTTTGCAAATGTGGTGGCGGGCCAGGAGCTTGTTGTTAGGAGTACAGTCCACAGAAGCAGCATCTGAAAGACTCCAGGCAGCCTCCCCCACCTGTCAGACATCTGTGCAGCACGTGTTGTGATGCTATCTGGCCGCACAGTCCCACTGACTGCGTTTAGCCAGAGGCAGGGAAGTGCCCCTGTCCCTGTCTGGGACGGAAATACCACGAGTTCAGCTGGGCTCAACTCAGAGCCCAAGGCTTTTACAGCCCTTTTCCCAAATCTGAGAAAGGAAACTGCTTCAGTTCTCACTCCTCTGATGATAAAAATCACCGTATTTCATTCAGCTCCCATAGTTTTCTGGGCTGGCATTGCTAGTGGTGACTTTCAAGGTAACTGGAAGGTACTGGAAGCTCTTCCAAGGACTGGGAAGCACGGCAGGAATGTGACTCAGGACTGCCAGACGAGGTGCCAAACCCTCCCCAGGCCCCTGACAACCAGGGGCTGCCCCAGGCTGTCAGTCCCAAACCCCTGCACTAAGCCCTGCGTCATGGGCTGGCTGCTCCCTCCCCTTCCCTCATTTTTGTCCTGCTCCCCCCTCAAGGACAGGAAATCTTTCCAGTTTGCTCCTTCCCACACACCCTCTATCACCCCAAGCTCTCACTTCTCTCCGGGGACACACGAAGTGGATGTTTTTAGCAGACACAGGGGATTTTTCCTCCCTTCAGGGAGAAATATCATCCCATTTTAGGGGCAATATGGTGTTCCAAGGGCCTGGGAGCTGAGGGCTGTTTGGGACAAAGCCTGGGGCAGCCAGGGGAGCACCCTGCAGGGCCATGGCCACGAGCAGCCTGTGCCCCAACACGGGAATGTGGCCACACTAAACCAGCAGGAAGATAATTCAGCAGGAAAGGGAGATACAGAAGCACAAAGGCTACAGGAGCACACCCGAGTGCTGCCTCCTCTCCTCATCCTTCTCAGGTGTTCCTTTAGCACAAGCCAAGCTCTCCAGAGCAGCCAGGAGCTCTCTGCTGTCTCCCTGGGTGAGGTCTCTGTGGGATGGCAGCGTGTCCAGGGGGACACTCGTGCAGAGGTGTGACCTGTGACAAGTTTCCTTCCTCAGCCTTGTCATTCCCTCTCTCACTGAGCAGCACGAGGCCCTCTCTCTCCCAGGGTTCAAGGTCAAAACACACCCAGCCCAAAATCTCACACATCTTCCCAGTGACTGAGGCACCCCCTGCATCTCCTGGAATGGATTTCCAGTAGAAAGAGGGAAAAAGAACAGAAAAAAAAAACCCCCACCCTAAAAAATCGGAATGTGCTGCCTCTCCAAAATCAGAGAACTATCAATCCACACCAGAGGTCCTTACAAGGCTGCTTCAGCTTCCCTGAGGAAAAACTGGAGATGATTTTCACTGCCTTCTGTTAAGCACTTCCGAGATTTTCAATGCAAAGATGCTGAGTAAGTGCAAAATGTTATTGAAATACACATTGCTAAGAACAATTTCTATCGCTGTGGCAATAATTAGAATAAAGCCCCAGAGTATCAAGGCTCCACGCTTCCAGAGCAGCTGGAGCTGGAATGAGGGTGTGCACTGGGGGTGACTGGAGGAGGGGCATCCATCCCTCTGCTCTGTCAGACCCCCGAGCTGCAAACCTGATCCCTTTTTCCCTCTGGGAACAGCTCGGTTCCTTTGTGCTATTTTTGCTGCACGGCTGAAGTTGTTTGGGGAGGTGGAGGAGGTCATTGTTTCCTAAGAGCTGATTCACTTCTCCTTATGTTTTCATCCTGAAACCTCCCAGTAAATTCCGTGGGCTCAGCCCGTTTGGAAGCACATCAGCTGTGATGTCACCACGAGGACTTTGACCTTCAGAGGCAGAAAACCTGCCAGTGTGGAGCTCAGACAGCTGGGATGAGGCACAGGGGCACGGGAAAACCACTCAGAGCATGAGGAGTCCAAAAGGGCCCTGTGGTCCCAGGAAAGGGAGTGTTTGCAGAAATCCTGATAAAAGTTGTGGGAGTGACACTGGAGTGGCTGGTTTGCTCGAAAACAGTGTCATCTGCACCTTTTACAGGAGCTAAAAGTCCAGCACCTTCTCAGGGGAGTTCTCCCTCAAAGGCAAAGCAGACAAAGCTCAACACCACGTAATTCTGAGCTCATCTTTATTTACCTCTGGAAACTCAGGGAAACACTAACAAGCATTTATCAGAATTACCCTGGTGCTAAAGCAGACCCACAGACAAGATAAAAGTGCCAGGAAGCTTTGCCTGGGCTGGCTGCAGATCACAAACTGCAGCTCCGAGGGCATCAATCTGAAACGTGCTTCCTCCTTGCGACGGGGCTCGCCCAGCTGCGGTGCACAGCCCCCACCCTGCGTGCCCGGCGCCTCCGGGGGCGTGGGATGTGCCAGGCGGAGCCCTTGGGCTCCGTGGAGCCCAAAATCCCCACCCGAGCCCTCCTGACCCCACCTCCGGCCTGTGCACACACAGAGCACACAGCCTGTGCGTGTTTTATATTTTAACACAGCCCAAGGAAACAACCCCAAGCTTTTCCCAGCAAGGTTCAAGAACAGCACTGCTTTGTCTCCAGGCAGCTGGAGAGCCAAGGCACTGCTGTGACCATCGCTGACCAAGCCATTCCAACAAGCTCTTGTTTCCTTAGTGTGGGACCTTGGGTCTCGGTCAGACACTGCTGTGGTTCTCCAGCACAAGTGACTGCAACCCAGAGCAGAAGCAGCCCAGCTGAGCCTGGCAGATTTAGCACCTGCGTTACCCAGGCTGGGATGGATTTAACGCCCTGCAGGTGCGCTGTCAGGTGTCCTGGCTCCAGTGCCTGGCCAGGATGGTTCTCTAGGCCATAAATGCAACTGCAAAAGGTCTTGGCACCCTCATGAATTCAGAAAACCTTCCCTGTGTATTCCAGAAGCATATTAATAAAAGCAGATAAACTCAAGCAAATGTTACCTGCCGGGTGCAACAATTACGGCCTCTGAGTTATCGGGGTCAAAACCAAGTCACTCTTTTGTCATTTATTTTCACTATGATTTTTTTCACTACAATCTCACAGGATTTAATTTTTAAGATAAATTCAAACCAAATTTTTTCATTCTGGACTGCTGGCTGCCAAAACAGATCTGAAGGTGACATCTGTGTGCTGTCACCCACAGTGCCATTTCAATCACCTTTAGAATAATGCCCAGGCAAGGGGTAAGAAATGACAGCACAGAAGGGAATTAGAGGACAGATAGCAGCTTTAGCTGTATTGCTGGCAATAATTCAGCACCAGCGATGGAGATATGCAAGAACATCAAGGCAGATGATTTCATTGCTGCTGTCTGTGGAAACAGTGATGAATCCTGCAGCTGACACCTTCCAGCTCGACTGCAAAGAGGAGAAACTGCTGGGCACTGAAACAAAGCTCAGCCAGTGCTGGTCTCCATGAAAATCTGGGAAATAGAGAATCATGTTCCCTGTGTATATTTTAATTTTCATCCTGGCTATTTTAGTGGCAGAACAACAGTGAGTGGGTGGCCAGGGGCTGTGGAGGCAGCTCCACTCAGAGGTTGGAGCTGCCTTTGGACCTTGCTTTCCCCTGCCCAGGTTTGAGGCTGAAACCTGCCCTGCAGACAGGGACTCTGGTGCTGCTGCAACACCTGAGATGGTATAAAACACTCCAGACTGCAGAGAACGAGCTGCCAGCCATCCAAGCACTGACTGAGGGAAGGGCAGCAGCCCTCAGCATTGGCTGTGCTTCACAGACGGGGAAACCGAGGCAAAAAAAAAAAAAAAAAAAAAAAAAAAAAAAAAAAAAAAAAAAAAAAAGGGAAAAAATTTGGTGAAACAAANGAGGTAAGAATTTGGGTTACAAATGGAGAATCGCTGCACACCCCATTAAATCATTAAAAATAACCCCCAAACAAGTGGTATGTATGGAAATGCTGAACAGCCTCAAACAGAGACAGTGAATAATCCTGAGGCTGGCTGGAGTTTGTACCCTGCTCTCCCCACTCAGGTTAATAACTACACTGTAAAGACACTTTCTGCCTGCAGCATGAGCTGAGGGTGACCTGGGGCATTCCCCAGGAATGAGAACAATCCCCACCCCCTTTGTTCTGAATGCTGCTCCCTTCCCAGAGAAGAGATCCATTTGTTTGTGGGTAAAGCCATCAGCTTCCCTCGGCCAGAGGCTGTCCCGAGCTCCTGCAACATCCCATCACTGTGGCTTTGCAGGGACTCTTTTTGTCACTTTGCTGTCGTTTATTTGATAAACGTTCATTCCTTCAGCGAGGCAGCCTCAGCCATGTTCTCCTTATTTCCCAGCTGGAAGTTTAATTGCTGGCAGGGCACACATTGGGGGGGATGGAGATGATGAGGATGAGCCTGAGTGCAGTCACTGCACTCCAAAATCAGAGTAATCACAAGCAAAGCAACGCACCCGGGAGCAACAGAGCCCTGCCGCAGCTGGGGGAAATAACAGCATTTGGAAGCTGAAGCAGGTTCAGATGCTGACACAAATAGATTTAAAGAAATGCATCAAAGAGTTGGCTGATGACACTCTCAGGGCAGTGTCAGCTGGGGTCTAATGGAAGGAAAGATTTTTACTTTTGGTAAAATATGGGAACTTGGAAGTGTCCAGGGCCAGGCAGGACTGGGCTTGGAGCAGCCTGGGAAAGCAGGAGGTGTCTCTGCCCAGGGCAGGGGTGGCTCTGGATGGGCTCTAAGGTCCCTCCAACCCAACCCATCCCCTGATTCTGTGAATTAGGTACTTGCACCAGACTTAGTGCAAGCACAAATTGTTTCTAAATATCCAATTCTATTGCAAGGGTTTGACCTCTGTTATGGGGTTGATTCTACTTCGATTTTCCTCATTGAGGCTGATCACCCTCAGCAAACCCTCCTTCCTCACTTACCCACGCTCCATATCCCCCTGAAAGATGGGCAGCTCCATGAATTCAGGCACTTCCATGAACCCCTTCCCACCCCTGTCAGCGCTTGCTGCCTCACAGCCCTGATGCCTGGCAGATCCCAGCTCCCCCTGTCCCCCCTCTCTCGACAGAGCTCATTTACACCAAATCCCCGGGGGATTTCCCACCTCGCTTCCCAGGAGCCTTTCCCCGCCCTGCTGCCCCTGGAATGTCACAGGACACCTCCCTGTCACTCTGCGTTTGCTCCTGGCTCCTCAGCTCCTCTCCCCAGGGCTTTGGGAGGGCTCTCTGCAACTTCCTCTCACGTCCTGCACCTGAAGCTCTTCCCGGAATTAAAGCTGCTCCCGCTGTTCCTCATTTCCTTTGCGCTCCTTCCACCCCAACCTGGCGACTGCCTTTGGAATATCCTGATCATGGATGTGTTTTATTTCCTTCCTGAAGCAGGGGCTCTGGTTTAGCTGCTCCACCAGGTGCTTCCAGCACCAGGGGAGCCAGGCCAACCCTCTCATGTCTTGCTTGGATAAAGGGCCCACTTGCACATGACCCCTCAAAAAAAACCACAGGGTGAATTTGATCCTTTTTCCCAGTTTCCAGTTATTTCATGGTTGCCTTTTTTTCTCTTTCATACTTATGGAGACAGAAGAGTAAAATTTGATTTAATTTTGAGGACTTCTCCATATTTAACTGCAGTTTGCTAAGGCTTCCCAGCACAGCCTGTTCATTTGTATCTCCTCAGAACTGGTCCAAAATGCAAAGTCACAGAAAATCATCTGCAGGACCTGTAACCCAGCAATATACAGTCGTGACTGATAGAAAATTTTAATACTTGACTGTGACTACATGAGATAAGCATATTACAAAGAAAGAGGTTCATAATAAAATTCATTTCCCAAGGTCCATTTTGCAAAAAGCAGCTCATCTCTTTCTCACAGGGCACAGCACTTGGACTTGAAAAAAAAGGTTTTGAATCTGAATCATTGGGATTTGCTTTGTTGTTGAGATTTTCAGCCTTTTTTTTTTTTTTTTAACTAGTTTTTCAGGAAAAAAGAGGCTCAGATGCAGAAGAGCCCAAAGGAAAAAAAAAAATGCACAAAGACAATAATGGCTTACAATAAAAAGGAAGCTGGAATTGAACGGAAATTTTTCTACATTCTTATAAAGAGAGAGGTCCTGGGGGCTGGACTGTGCCCAGGTGAGAGCCTCTGCAGGGTGGTTTTAATCAATCCCACCCTGTGATCAGTGAGAACGTGCAGACCTGACTCAAGATTAAAACTCTGTAGGCAGCTTTTGCTTTGCTGGACAATTCTTTGGATTGTTTGGCTGGACCAGAGTCTTGTGCGGTTCAAGGAAACCACGTTAAAAGATGAATATTTTGAAGAAAATAATTTCAAATCTTTTCTTCCCCTTTCTGCAGGTAAGACCCATGAGAGGGGTAAGGTTAAGATTTCCACACCACTCTCAGCTGCTGCGCAGTGCCAAGGACCAGGCAGATTTCTGGCTGGAAAAACCCAACCCCCTCATCCCTCCCCACACCTGCCTGGGTTTTAGGGATGTTTTTTAGGTTTTTGGTTGGGGTTTTTTTGGGAAGGGGGCAGTTCCAGCTGGGTCAGTTCCCCACGTGGTCCCTGGCCCTGCCCCTCACAAGGGTCCTGCAGCTGGAGGATGGAGTCTGAGAAAGGTTCAGAATTGGCTTTTCAATGCAAACTGGGGTGAGAATATGGGCTAGAAATCCAAAATGAGCATTGCCACAAGACTGCCAATGAGCTGGAAGTGAATTAAGACAGAGATTAAAAGATTTCTCATTCTGTGAGCAGCAAACTGCCAAAAACTACAGAATTACGAGGAAAAAAAAAAAAAAACAAACATACGAAGTGCTTGCTTCAAGTGGAAGGGATTAGTGCTGAAAGCCCAGAAATTCCCATTTCAGCCTCACCTCCCTGGAATCGCTGCTGTTGCCCAAGTTGATCCATCAGCCAGAGCCCTGCCCCTCTCACCAGTGCCAGGAGCAGGTTTGGCCTCAGCCAGCACCACCCTTCACTCTCCTCCTGTCGGTGCGTGGGAGGGCTGGGCAGGGGCTCAGGGGATTTCAATCTCCCAGTTTTGCCCTCCTGGACGTGCCCTTTTGCCATAAATTCTGGTACACCAGGAATCACCCAGCATCAGCTCTGACAGAGGGCACAGAGAGAGCTGCTGCTGAGAAAAAAAAAAGTAAAAAAAATCAATATATTTTGAAAAGAAGGCATAGGCACAGCTGACTTTCAAGCTGCTGCAATTTTCCAAAGGAGTAGCTGCTCTTTGGAAATAAATACCAGGGTGACAAATGGGACAGGAAGAACAACATTTTTCCATTTCCTTTTTGACGAGTGTGCTTTACAATCCATCAACCCAGCACACGCACAGCTCTTCCCAGTTGTAATACTGATTCAAAAGATCAATTCCTTAAATTGATCTGTTAGAAAAACTGTTTTATTGTTTTACCAGCCCTTTCTTCCTGAAATGTAAGAAACCTGGTGTTACACACAAATTCAGAAAGCTGCCAAAGAGAGCTGGAAATAGAACTCCTGACTTACAATCATGGATATGATTATTAGTTTTTATTCACTTTCAGTAACTTTAAATAACTATTTTTTTCTCCCCCTTCCTAAGTAGAGATGGTCTCTTTCCACCTTTACAAGCAGGAAAAGCTGGGGAAATAGAGCTAAAGAAATCCACTGGAAGTATCAGTATTTGAAAGAACTTTCCTTTTCCTGTACAAATCATGGGCGTGTACTTGGTTTTATGCTCTGAGCTTTGGTGAATCACAGAAAGAGCTGGGTCGTGAAAAATGCTCGAGATACCTAGCAAGCAGGAATTTATCCTTTGGTTTGGAGCCAGGCCAGCTTTAAAAACCCCTCCTGCTGAAATGCCGAGTGCTCAGCTGAAGGATGGAAACACAGAGAGAATGGTGCTAATTCACAGCTCCTAAAAATAACTGCATTTTCAAAAGGGTATTTATGTGGAGATAAAGGTAAGGTTGCTCTGGTGTCCTCTCGTTATGTCAGCTCACTGCAGTTTGCCACAGACACCCACCCAGAATCCCACCAGGGACCCTTCAGCCCCACCCCCAGCCTGCGAAGAGTCGGAGCCGTTCCCAAAGGCCGGGGCTGCAGGAACACGGGGGCAGCTTTTCCACTTCTGGGGGAAGAGTTCAGCTCCCAATTAACTCCCCATGACCTGCACCTTCATTTCCTCCAGATGTGAAGCGTGGCAGCAGAAAACAGAACCAGAGCATCCCTGTGAGACGTGGAGAAAAGGGAAATGTCTGCATTAAAAAACGTTACCGAGCAGGGCTCTGTGAGGGGCTGGCACAGCCTGTCCTGATCTCCAGCAAACGAGCAGAATTCATCCTCCCCCTGTGCTCTCCAGCAAGCTTTTCCACTGGGGGATGAATTGGCAAAAGCAGCACCTCGGAAGTGTTTTCCCAGGAAGGAACTGTTCTGGTGGATGCACTGAGAGAGGCAATCAGCTTTAACTTCTGCCACGGTAGGAGCAAGCTGAAGTCAGGACCGAGGACACGTCACACCCTGTGCATTTTGAGTGCCTGGTGCCACCACCAGCAGTGCTCCAAAGGGTACCAAACCTCCCAGGACCTCGGTTTTGCCTCCTTCTGTCACCAGCTCCTGCTGTAAACAGCAACAGTCAGCAGTGCTTAAGCTCGGTGTTGAAGTAAAATAATGATTTTTTTTACAATTAAGACATTCAGAATGAGTTATGAGGTATGAGAAACACAGTGGCCGTTTTTAGTGATGGAACCGTGTTTGGGGAAGTATCAGAATTACCTCAAAATGTCTGGAGAGCCCTGCCTTGGACAGCTGGCACCCTACACAAAGCCACAGCAAGCTCTGACCCAGAAGTCGAGGCTGATTCAATCCCAGCCAGTAAATGCCAGACCCAGGCCAGCAGGATTAAGTTGCATTCTGGCTGTTCCTACAATTCTGTCAAAAATCAGTAGCAGGCTCCCACACATTAGCAGTTGTCTAAATCATTCCTTTCTCCTCCAAGATGAAAATGACATTAACTTTCACTGCTCTGGCTTCTGTTTTCCTCATCCCCATAAAACAATTAATTACATGCTGGAGAGGATTCCTTGGCCCACTCTCCTGAAAGCATTTGGATTCAGTTTCTCCAGATGTGCTGCTTGGACAGGTGCTCTTTGTCTTGTGGAAAGCAGAATAGAAAATATCACTCTGTAAGGTGTGAAAACATTTCCTCACCCACCTTCCAAAGCACAGTAAATGAGCTGAATTCCCCTTTTCTGCCTTTACTGACAAATTTACCGGCTGCAATTAACGCCATTCAAATTCTTTCTGCATTAATACTTAAAACACTGCCCTGTAACTGCAGTGGAATGAATTTGCAGTGCTTTGCTTATCACCCAGAGCAGGCTGCTGGATATTGCATTCCCCAGAGTCACCTGCCTCCCCTCCACGTGTGTGCACTCCGATCTTTATAGGTGCTTGCGTCGCCCTGAGCCACTCAGATATCTGACACAGCAGCCCCAGGAGCAGCACGGGCTTTTATCTGACCACAGCAGAGCCACTGCTGCTCAGAAATCAGCAATTCCCACTCCCCAGGCCAGGTTAAACCCTACCCACAGCAGTGCAGGGCACTTGATCCCTCCAGCTCAGATTGTTCTGGGATTCTGCCTCAAATATCTGAACCTGTGACTGTTCAGAGGCATCCAGGCTGCAGGACTGACTCGTGGCAGAGGAAATTAAACCCACCTTACCCTGATAAATCGAGGTTTATTTCATTATTGCTTTAGATCAGACGACAAGAGGAATGGTGGGTTAAATTTTAAGCAAATCTAAGCAATGACAGAGTCTGCTCTGGTTTAAGGCCATCAGAACCTTCGTTCCTGGGTAAGGACAGAGCAGCTGATGGGTTCCCTGGAAGCTGGAAGGGTTTCCTGGATAATGGCACCACCTTCAGTCCCACTGCCCAGGCAGCTGGGACTGAGCTCAGACACATCCCTCCCGAAATCTTCATTATTTTATCCCTTTTCCTTCCCCTGGAACGCAAATTCCCCTTTTCACAAGGAACACATGCACTACTTTTACAGGACACATATTGCACTGTTCAAATTACCACCAAATCTTTTGCATGTATGTTCCAAAAAGTTGCATTTGCCTCGCACAGAACCTCCTGAATGCGTGACACAGCAGTGCAATTTTAGCTTTTCTAATTTTACACGTACATCAACACCAAATGGAACCTTCTGCAAGCATTGAGCCTATTTCGTAGTACTAAATTTTCAGGTTCTCAAGGTCTCCTGGGTGGGAGCGAGCACAGAAAAGAGGATTTTCCACCAGGCCAGCAGAGAACTTTAATGGGAGTTTAAAAGCCTGAATAATTCCCCCAGCCAGGGACACTGAGGGTACTGAGCAGTGCTGTCTGTCTCCTGCAATTATCTCTTCAGCTGTGGCATTTCACACTTAATATTCCTGCTACATAAAGAATTTCCCTTTAGATACCACAGCATTTTCCTTTAATGGTACTGGTGCTCTCACTGCATTTTTAACTAAAACCAACCTGCACAGACACTCAGCCGTTCCCAAACCGATCAAAGTTCACACCTGGCTGTCAGTTTAGTTCTTGGAAGTCTTCAAAGATTTTCTTTCATCACAGGAAACTCAGCCTAACCCATTTATGAGGATAAAAATCAAATATCCAGCTCTGAGAGCAGGCAGGACAGACAGGCTTTGCTGGGGACCCCACCTTGAAATAGTAAAACTTCCCTTTGGATTGTGTATGTATTGTTTTCTCTGTAAATACACATTGATACATACATGTAACTCTGCTCTCCCTTACCTGGGCAGGCAAAGTTTTGTACTACAGGTTGGATGAAATATTTAAATTGTAAATATCTTTCAGATCTTCATACTTGGTTTTGTTTGGTTTTTTTTTGTATCCCCACCATAAACTCCACCAGACGGATGTGTAATTGCCTGAATGCCTCTGACTGATCATTTTTACCCCTGTAAAGCAGCGTAATTGCTCGTGGCTCGTGTTGCACAGATGCAGCTCGTTGCCATCTGAACGCACACTATGCTCCAAAGCACCAAAATACCCTCGTTATGTGTCACTGCAACGAGCCCCAGAGGAAAGGCGACCTTTTGCAAAGCAGTTCATGGCAAGGGAAGGCACTTTGGCTCAGTATTAAAGACTGAGGACTTAAATGATTCACTTCAATCCCTCGGGAGGTTTGAATTCTCCCCACACACCTCTTTCCTTCCAGCTTTCAGAGCCTGCTCCAAGCTGGCAATGCCTCTCCCCGTACTTGATCTTCTTGCCTTTTTTGCCTTTTCCATTCACTATTAAACCACATTGGAGGAATAATGACCTGAAAACAATGGGACCATCGGAATTTCCAGTCAGCCCCTCGATTTGCTTCTGTTCCACCTGAAAACGCTGTGAAAAACTTTTTAGGTGACGTTTTGGAGAAGCTGTGAGAGGGAGAGAAGAGGTGTGGAGTAAACAACCAGGTGTATTTCCCTGTGCTCCCCAACACCTGCCAGACCCGCGTTCCCTCAGGAACCCTCCTGGTGTGGGCAGAATCCCAAATCACAGCGCATTCAATGGGCTCTGGTATCACACAAACTCCCCTGAACCCCTCAAGTGAGACCTGGCACGACACAAAAGCACCCTGAGCTAATGCTCCCAACTCCTGACAGCACGTGCAGCTCTTCCCAAAGGGCTGGAGAAACCACAGCTCTCAATTCCCAGAGACCTGGTCAGCAGTGGAATTTTCCCCTCCCTTCCCCACCAGGCAGTTTATTGCTCTATCAAACACACTTTTTGTTTTATTTCAGCCCCAAACTGCTAAATCCCACCCCAAACCCAACAGAGAGCAGTAGCTGATGGGGCAGGAGCAGAATCCCCAATTTCCACTGCTGCCAAAACATCTGCAGCTTCATCACATGAAGGTTTGAAAGCTTGCTCACCATGATATCAAGACTTTAATGGCTTAGAAATCACATCAAATATAAAATCACTGCTTTATTGTTCAAGTACAAACAATGCCTGCAATCCTACAGTCTCTGGCTGCAGTTTGTGCATTTGGGTGATTGTTTTCACATCACATCCGTAGCTGTGGGACTCAGGGACTGAAAACCCACAGTGGTTACAGCATCTGACATTTCAATACTGCCTTGATAGAATTTCCAAAGTGTTCTTTGGACTCTCCAGCTGTGCTTGGGAATACTGGAGGAGGAAGGAGGGATACTCTGAAGAGGGGAACAGATATAAAATCCATGCACGTTCAGGGCAAAGGCTGGGAAAAGCAATTATCTCAATGGCTCAGCTGCAAAGTACCAGGAATGATTTTTTTCAGGGGGAAAGCCTATTCGGGCACTGCGTGGGTTAAAAAGGAACACGACTAAAGAGCAGGGAAATTAAAGCAAAAGCAGGAAAGGAATGTCTCTTGCAGGGTTGTCTCCTGCACTCTGGATTTGGAGCCCCTCACCAAGTGAGAGCAGCCACGGGAGCCACAGGGGAGCTGAAGTTGCGTACAACCCTAGAGATTAAAGGGGAAGGTTTAGCACCTTCTGTTGCTCCGTATTGATCCTGGCTGCGGCCACTTTCTACTGAATGGGCGCAATTTTCAGCAAACGATCGTCCTGAGCTGCAGGACACAAAATGAGGGGATGCACACACATCCTCCTGCCCTCCCACTGCCTGTGCTCTCCGCACCCCCTGCACTGCTGCATTACACAGCTCAGCAGATGCTAGAACTGGTTTTAATTTCGCCTGGAAGGCAGATTG
Organism: Picathartes gymnocephalus; assembly: GCA_013390045.1. Taxonomy (NCBI): domain Eukaryota; kingdom Metazoa; phylum Chordata; class Aves; order Passeriformes; family Picathartidae; genus Picathartes; species Picathartes gymnocephalus. The sequence goes on from WEKY01040899.1 coordinate 119,421, forward strand.
CTGTGCGTGGAGCACTGAGGGGGAGCAGCGTTTCGTTTATATCAAAATCACGGAGTGCTTCAGCAGCTGCCCGGGCAGCCTGGCAGCCCCCTCTGCTACTGCGAGCACCCAGGGAGTTAAACACACGCGTGGCTTTTGTTCCTACAGCCAAATTAAAAACCCCAAACAGCAAACCAAGCCCCAGCCCAGGAGGCACGGGGCGCGGAGCTGCCCCCTGACCCCTTCTGGGAGGGGAGTTACCAACTCACATCACTCTGTTCACCTGCTGACAGGGCGGGGCACTGCAAAAGGCACTGGAAATATAAACTGAGTGGAGCTGCTTGGATTTGGGAAGGGGAAACAGGGATGAGGGGAAGGGAGAAACTGAGGAGGGGGATAAAAACCAACAAGATTTCCAAAACTCACCCGTTATTCCCTGCAGATCAGCAGAAGCCAAAGTGCTCCTAGGAGAGCTCTTACTTCCATTCCACTCCTCTATCAAGTTCTTAACACGTTCAAACTTCAATTTATTTCCTTTTCTTTTTTTATTTTTATTTCTTCCTTCAAAGCCAATTTTGGGTAAATAATGTAAAAGCCTGTGAGCTGGAGGCCGTGTGACTCCAGCCAGGCTGGGAAGGCAGAGCTGGAAAGCTCTTTGGAACCTCCTGTCAGCTTTAAACATCGCTTCTGAAATTAAGCACGTTAACTATAATTAAAACAGATTATCAGCCACCTGTGCTGAGGGCTTTAGCAAGGTGCTTGGCCAGGGCACTATTCTATCGGAGCAGGCAGAGGAGCGAGCCCACATCCACGGGAAGCTGTGGATGGAGAGGGGACTCAGCTGGCAGCACCTGGAATTGCAGGAGGTGCTGATTTTTTGTGAAGTTGTGAATGTACCTCGGAGGAAAAACAGTGCTCCTTACCCAGACACAGAACTCAGGCTCGCTACTGAACAGCTCTTCACAGGCAAAGAGCCCCTTGAACGTGCCACAAAACATCTATTTTTGTGGCCTAGCTTATATAGATAGATATACTTATTTTCAGTTTTATGTATTTTATATACAATACATATATATTTACACCTATTTTATATAGGTGTATATGTTTCTGTTACCCCATCTTTAGAGCTATTGCATCTTTGAACACCCTGTTTTTATGACAAGCCAAGGTGTTTCCTCAGAGCCACCTTTCCCCAGCCCAGCTTCAGTGGGATCTCCAGGGCAGGGTGGTTTCAGGGACTGAGGATCTGCCCCTAAACCGGCTTAGAGGAGCTAACACTGCACAAAATGAGGTTTTCTCTCCATTAGAGCATGCAGCTTTGAGGTTTGCTAAGGCATTCAGCACATCCCAAATCCAATTGCTTAAGCAGCTTTCCTGGGATCTCATCTGCAGCACTCGCTGTGCTCCTGCCCCTGAGCCACGCAGGCACAACCAGAGGGTGCAGGGAAAAAGCTGGAAAAGCTTTTCCTCGGAACAACCACCCAAGGAATGTTCCTCTGGGTTAGCACCGTGCTGCTGCTCACTTTGAATGGAACCCACACCTGGAGTGTCTGAAAGCTGAAAGAGATACAGCAAAAAATCAGCAGAAAAGAGACAGAAATTGGCCAAATGAGTAGAAATTGTTACCTGCAGACAAGAAAGAGGATTTTCTACACATCCTGGTAAAGCAATTCCTTCAGCTTTGGGCAGCCCCATTTGTTTCTGGTGGTACCTCCCCAGTTCTGCACAGTCAGAACAAACCAGATCACAAACTATCTCATGTAAGAAATATTTTATTGCTACTGGAGCAAGAGCTTCAATGTTTGCTTTATTGTGCAAATAAAGATAACTGAAAACTGTAAGAAGCAGATTTTTTTCCAGAAGCCATCAGTTTGAGGGTACACTTTGTGCCACTTTCCAGGTTCATTGGTTCTCTCCTGAGGGCAAACGTGAAATCCTGGTTGAGTTAGTGGGAATTTCCCCACTGACTCTCAAAGGCACCAAAGCAGTCCCTGAAATTGCATTTTCATTCATTTGAACCACATGGAAATGACAGATTTATTTAGAGAGTAATCCAACAGAAGAGTGATCACAGCACGTGTCAGGAGGAAAATTCCTCCCTGCTCCTAAATCCACGTGCAGACACAAACAGCATGGCCTGACTCTCACAGGGGACTACAAACGTCCTGGCAGAACCCTCCAGCCTCGGCAGAAATGTTCAAGCCAAGGAAATTCACGCAGGTTTATGCAAATTACAGCTTTAAAAGTGGGGATTGGTTGATTTGTTGTTTTTTGGTTTGTTTTTTTTTTTTTCCCTTTCCTTGTGTTTGGCATTTTTTCTCAGTGCCAAAGCAGAATATTGCACCTTTCCAACACAAACCCACAAAACAACTAAACCAGCACTTCTCCAAAACATTAAACTCAATTTCTAATCTAATTTTGAGTTTGAATCTGAAGTTTTGGTGGTATTTTTAATACTCTGCACAGTTTAGGAATGCCATCAGTTTGACCTCTGCTCTCCGTGCAATGTCAAATAGATTACTGAAGAGCACTGATGCAATCCCCAGCTTCTGTCCAGACCTTCCTGCCAGACTTTCCAGAGTTCAGGATCTCTTTCTGTCTTGCTTTCTGCTTATAAGTAAACACTGAACCACAGTGTTTGGGGAATTTCAACCAAGAGAAACTCCTACCATGTAGTCTCCCAAAACTCAGGCCCTAAACATCAGGAATTAGAAAGCTAAGTCCTCATCTCCATGAAAAAACTCACTCTACAATACTGAAGATTACTTTAAAAATACACAATTAAATCAACACATCACCACATCCATTGGCACAGTCACAGGATCCCAGCCTGGTTTGGGTTGAAGGAAGCTTAAAACTCATCTTGCTCCACTCCTGCCACGAGCAGGGACACCTTGCACCATCCCAGGCTTCTCCAAGCCTTGTCCAACCCGGCCTGGAACATTCCCAGGAAGTTTAATTGTAGGATAGAATAAAAAAATTACCCCAAAGACAGAGGCGGCACTGCTGTATTTTTATATAGCTACCAATGATGATAAACTTTACAGCCAGGCTGTGCTTCAGCTGTGCTGAACATCCAAACTGTTTAAAATTTGTATTGATCATCCTATAAAATCATACAGGCTTTAACTATTCAGAGAAACAGGAAAAGTAAATATTAACATCATCCTCATGGTGTGCCTTTTATTCCTGTCCTTTTTTAGGGCACCTCTGGAAACTCCAGCTGTGGAAATTGATAGGAAGGGGATGCTGAACAAAGCAGCAGAACCCCAGCTCTGGGGAAACCTCCCTCCCAGCTCAGGAATGCTCAGGAAAAGTCAATGGACAAACCACATAAATATTTGATAGGAACATAACAAATTGCCTTAATACCAGAAGGGTGAGGGGAAGGAATAAAAAAAAAAACACCCAGGGCACATGTGAAGCTCTCTGGTAGAGAAGTCATGTCCTGAGATCAACCATCTGGGATCTGAACCCTGGAGCTGCCCCTCGGCTGGACAGCGTTTGTTCCCTTAGCTGGTTAATTAGAGGGATCTCCAGCTCGAAGAGGAGGAAACACTTGAAAAATATTTGCCAAAGAACCACAAGCCTCAGTTTGAGACTTTTCCAGAGCCTGTCTTCCATTCAAGAACTAACAGAGTTATATTTATTTGCATGTGAATTGATTACATTAAGGCTTTTTGCAGCCTCTGCAAGGAATTACTTTGTGACACGTAGGTTGGAGGGGGGAATAAAAAAAAGCTTCAGCAGCAGCAAATTCCCCAGACACGCCACAGATTCATTCAACAGAAGTAATTACTTTAGCAAATGTTGGTGGATTTTAATGCCAGGAGGAGGATTCCAGGTATTTTTAAAGCTTGTCAGCCCAGCTGATACCCAGAAACATCTCCAGTCAGTGTGATGTAACACTGACACAGCACTTAATCAGAAAAATAGGATGTTTCTCCAACAAAAGGATTTTAACAAATGCCACATTTCATTTTTATTCATATATTCAGAGCTTATGTCATGTGGTCTCTAGATTTCCCCTGGAGATACAGGTTTGAAAAGTCCAGAGGGAAATGATAATTCTGTGCACTGCTTTGTTGACATATGAGCTCTGAAATTACCATTGGAAAAAAATCCCAAGGTCTGCAAAGATAATTTCTCAACCCAGAGTGCTCCTAGCCCCGTGCTGAGGAGTTTTAAAAGCTTTTCGAAAGGAAAGTTATGAAGAATGTATGATTAGCACAGATTCGGGCCAGATTTTAAGGCCATTTTTTAAAGCACTGAGCAAAGTTCATCTCCCTTTTTAATGAACACCAACTGCTTGGACAAAATGTTTCCCTCCCTTCCCTCCCAGCAGAGCCAGACAGAGTGAAATTCATCTTTTGTGCTTTGATGGACATGAAAAATTAGAGAAAGCGATGGAAAAGGCTGCGACTTCCTTCCAGGTCTCTTGTTTTCTTAGCGGTCCATCTGTTTCAGACACGTCTGGACACCAGCAGCCCAAGGACACCGAGGGCTCCTTTTTCTCTCTTCCCTGAAAAAGCCAGGGGCACGGCTCCTCTTATTAATGGCCTCATTAGGCAGGGGCACGGAGGAGCAGCGAGCACGGGGAACGGGAGCCACAGGAGCCCGGGGAGCCGAGGGCTCAGAGCAGGTCACCACCTCCCACGGCTGCCCGGAGGGAAGGGAGGCTGCCAGCAGTGCTTCGTCATTCCCCAAAAGCCTAACAAAGTCGTGGAAGGTCGTCCTCTCCTCTGCTGAACTTATTCGCTGGCAAAATTTTGGAAAGCTCATCTTTAGGCTGCCCCGGAATTCCTGAGAGAGGAACCAGAGAGTCCAGGAGCTCCTTCAGAGCCCGGATTCAGATCACTGACAGCCACCGGCAGCCAGCTGAAAATGTCTGTAAAATTACTGTATTAAGGCTGCAAGACTCCATGTCTTAGAGGCCTTCTCAGTTCTCACCTCCAGCGTTTCCCAAGTGATTATCTCAATTACTCAATTAACAAACCCCACCACCAAACCATCGACCCCTCACTGCACTTAAAATACAAACCAGGGGGATTTCTCCGCCTCCAAACAGCTTCACACCATTGACCACTCAAGGAGCTACCCCAGGGTGCTCAGAACTTTCCCCTAAGGCTCTGAAGTGCCTGAAATACACTTTTCTTTTCTTTAAAGTCCGAGGAAGTGATAAAATATTGATACAAAACACTGTAAGCCTGTAAAGCTCATTGAACAGTTGAATACATACTATGAAATACAAAGTACCAGGTACAGAAATAACTTGCAAAAGGGATTTTTGTATGTGGTTTTTGTTTGCTTGGGGGTTTTTTGGTTTAAAGAAGCAGCTGAACTGCCACATGCCTGCTACTACTTAATGTTTGAGTCCTCTCTGAACAGTACTGGGAATTGTACTAATAAGGAACCACAGAATCCCAGGCTGGTTTGGGTGGGGAAGAACCTTAAAGCCCATCCCATTCCAACCCCTGCCACGGGCAGGAACCCCTTCCACTGGACCAGGTTGCTCCAAAGCTTGTCCAGCCTGGCCTGGAACCCTGAAAATGCACGGATTTTAATTCTGGATATTTTTGCATGAACACCCATCCCCATCTCTGAAAGGGCACTTACAGCACTTGCATTTAATGGAGACCACTCCGAATTTCTCTAAAATCTCCAGCGTTCCCCTGTTTTGGAGGAAATGCCCCTGCCAGCCTGTTTTTATGGGGATTCTTTTCCTTATCTGTCACCATGGATTACTGCAGTCACAAAACCAACATTTTGGACCGTGGGATGAGAGGACGCAGGACAGCACAGCAGGGGCACAAAAGGCACTTGCAAAGTCTCATTTACACCCTTTCCAGCATCATTTTTCACTCCCCACGCCATTGTTATCCCAAGGAACACCAACAAGACAGGCATTAAAGGGATTAAGCTCCCTTTAGACCTAGATTTGAGCTACTGGGCAAGACTCAGTCATCTCAGCAACGAATCTGCTCAAGCACTTAGAATGTGCAGGTGGAATAACCGGCAAAACGCAGTGGTTCCAGAGCCTGGAAAAAGAAGAAACAACTCGGGACAAGCTTTTCAAGAGGCTGCCTTTAAGGTCTGTGTTCTTCTCCAGGTGTTTGTTTTTAAGGAATTAACGCTGGGCGTTTGGAAAGAAGTCAAGTATTTATCTGCATTCGATGGCCCCTTTCCTCCACAAGTGTTTGTTACATTAACTTGAAAATATACAGACAGTGAAATCCTATCATCAGGTCTTCATGTCCATGGCCAGAAAAAGCCCACAGCTGAGCACTCCGAGGCTCTTTGTGGAAAAGTGCCTCAATTCAGGGCTGTGTGCCCACCACAGCAGCAGGGCTAAGCCCTCCCAAGCAGTCAGGCTGAGCACCGTGCCTCGCTCATTTCGAAACATCAGGAGGTAATTTCAAATCGATAATAAGGTACTGACCAGATTGATCTGCCCCAGGCTCATTGATTCGGTGGAATAGTTCACTCTGGCTGGTTCAAAAATGGAAGAGAATTAAGCCATACAAACATTTGCTGATAAAAACACATCTACCTGTGCAGAATCCCTGTGCAGCACTTGCCGGTCTTTTGTGGACACCCAACAGTTCCAAGCAAATTGGAACTGAGCCTTAACCCTAAGATGAACATGCAAGACTGAAAATACGCAATTTAACACAAAGTATCTCCTAATTTCATTGTGAATCTCCTCTTAAATTACCTTCCATTTCTTAGGAACATAATAAACCCCCACAGTAGCAGTGTGGGGGCTGTTCTGATGGCTTTTATAAAGGCTTTTTTATAACTGGGTCTGCCAATTGCTATTTCTTCCGTGCCCTTCTTCCCAAAGGCAGGCAGGGCTTGCTCTTAGATAAGAGCATCCAAGGCAAAGTACAAACGTGCCTTTTATCCTCCCAGAGGCACCAGAAGCTCAGAATTTCCTTCCTGCAGCTTCCTCTGAAGCTGCCTGGACGCCTCAGCCATGGGAGCCCTTCCCAGCTGGACCCTGAGATAATCATGGAATCATCTCCCAGCCTCACCGAGCCCCACAACGGCTTGGCTTGGAAGGGACCCTACATCTCACCGTGTCCCAGCCCCTGCCACGGGTAGGGACACCTTGAACTGGTCCTGCTGGTCCTGCTGGCCGGGGCAGGACTGACCCGGGCACTCCGTGCCCGCCAGCTCCGAGGAGAAAGAGCCAGGGAATCATTTAATGGCCAGAGGTGGCACAAACATTCAAAACACCTAAGAGAAAGAGATCCTTTGCAGGGCTGGGGGCAACAGAGGAGACTGCAGCCATACTGTCCTTCTAACAGGGAAAGGTGTCATCCACAAGGCTTGGGACACATTCCAAGGGGCCCGAGCAGCACAAAGGTCGCATTTCCAGCCCCGTGCTCTGCCTTTCTCACAGAGCCTGCCCCCGAAGTTTTGGAAATGCCTCTTGCTGTAGCACAGGAAGGCCTTCAGGCTGCAGGTGGAAGAGCAGGATCAGCCTGTGCCCTGTCATGGGGGCACAAGGTGCTGGCACAGCCGAGCTCTGACCCTGGGCCAGCACTCGCAGTGTCACAGGTCCTGCAGGGACCTCACCACCTCACTTCAGCCCAAGTGCTCCAATTCCTTAAATCCTAATTTCTTAAACCTTAAATCCTAGGGAATCCTGATTTCCAAGATCTCCTCAGAAAGATTTACTTGATGTCCAATAGAGTGAAGTGGCTTTCAGGAAGGCGAGTGGTGACACAAACGTGGCTGTGATTCAGCCCTCAAGATGATGTGGCAAAGCAGCGTCCAAGAGGACTCCCCTATTAGAAAACCAATTTATGTGAAAATAAATGGCTTTCAGGAGTGCTGAACCAGAATGCTCCACGTCAGGCTGTAATTCCCCTGTGTAATTCCCAGCCACGGTGCTCTCCCTGCACAGCCCAGGCCCCATCAGACCATGAAAGTGGCCCCCTGATGCTGTGAAGGAATATTATTCCTTGCTCTGATATCACCAGCTAATGAGAATTCATTGAATGCAGAACGTCCTGCACGCTGCTGAGACTCTTCCAGAGGGCCAAGGCAGGTGTGACTAACCCAGGAGCATATTTAATTGTTAATTGATCAGCCTGCAGCTCTACACCCTGGCACACTCAGCATGGAAATGCAGCAGCTCAGGCTGCCGTGCCTTGCCTACCTCCAGCTCTGCTTAAGTGTCATTAACCAGCTGGTAAATACCGACGTGAGGAGCTTTGATTTTATTTTAATTTATTCATCTGTTCCTGCAGTTGTCACCAGAGCCTCATTAAGCAGCTCTGCCACCACCACCCCCCCCCCCCCCCCCCACGCGG
>WEKY01040899.1:127756-146785 GCA_013390045.1 Picathartes gymnocephalus
CCCCCAGCAGTGGTGAGCACAGGAAACCCCCCAAAAACCCAACCCACTTCAAATGCCTCACACACTCGATACCTGTCAGGCAGTTAATTATACCCATGAATTATGGTCTCTGCCGAAGATGACTGAATGTGTGACACTTTGCTTACTGCATGAATTCCTGCTGGTTTTATGATTACTGTCAAAGAAAATGATTAATAGGCAGATATTGCACCGAGGACAGCAAAAACACAGCAAGAATTAGAATTTATACTTGGGTAGCAAAATGAAATCCTGTTAGGAAAGGAATGAAACTCTTACCAGGTGTTTAAGCAGAAGCCTGTTTCCTTAAAAGCATTTCACACCCCACATATTCATACTATGATCAATCCCCAGCACAGATGTTAATGCCATGATTCATAAGCTTTGCATTGATCAGTACTTACCAATTCCTAAAACGTCATCTGACTCCTTCTGGAAAATGCATGATCTCGTTAAAACCAGATAAGCTCAGAGCTTTCTGTTCTCCCTACCTAATTTGCTTTACAGTCCACCAGAAGAAAATTCTGTTCAAACCGAAAAGCAGGGAATGCTCCCATATAATTTATTTCTTTGTACGTTCAGAACAAAAAGACCCAAGCTGAAGGGCCACTTAAGGAGTTAAAAAATATCAAAAATACAAACAACTGAGTAACTGAAGGGCAGCAGCAGCTGCAGCACCCTTTCAGAGCAAAGCCTGAACGCCGATTTCCAGCTCTGTCTAAGGAGACAAGGAGCAGCAGTGGAAGCAGCACAAAACTCAAACAATTCTGCTCAAAAAGCTGCCACATACATTTTTTACCATATGCCTCACCTCCAGTGAGCATAAAGGTACAAAAAAACCCCTGGAATATAACGAAGCTCCTCTACCACCAGACAAACAACTCCGCCAGCTCAGGAACCCATGGTTCTGCTCCAACAAGCTCTTTGGGAAGGTCTGTGTAAATAAATAATAAAACGGGCTGTTAACTTCTCCGGACTGCCCTGGATTAGGTTTCTGACTTCTAGGGTTTCAGTGCATGTCATCAGACCCTGCGAGCACAGAATCCAACCCAGGGCTGCTGAAAGCCTGAGAAAAACTTCCATGCAGTAATTTTAATGCAAAGGCATTAAAACTCAAAAGAGTGCTGGAAGCTGATTTAGTTTTTAGCTACTTGGCTAAGCTGGCTTCGGCTCCTTTCAGACCAGAACAGCTCAGCACACTCAAGCTTTCAGTGAGACAGCAAAACTTTGGAAATGCAGCTGGTGTGGGCAGGAAGCAAAGGCAGCCTCCAGCCCTCACCCTGCTCCATCACTGCCACATTCCCAGAGTCGTGGGTTGGGCAGGGACCACTGGGGCTCATCCAGCCCAACCTCCCTGCCCCAGAATATTCCCTGTAATGATCTGATCTGTCCTAAAACTCACACGTGGAAGTTACAGGAGCCCCCAGCAGCAGCAGTGCTGTGCTGTGCCTGTTCAGGGCAGTCCCCCTCACCTCGAGGGCTTTGTGGAAAGAAACACTTAAATAACTGCAAATATTGCAAATTCCGGTGCTTTACACCAACCCTCAAGCAAAGATTAAACTGCAATCACCTGCTGCCTCGGAGAGCCGCTGCCTGTGCGTTTTGAGCTTTTATCAACAGCACAGAGTGCAAGGCAAAAAGAGCACACAGAGGTACAAGGTGGGAGCGTTTTAATGGGTGCTCAAAACAAACAAACCAAAAAAAGGCAGAAGGAGCTGATGAGGTTCTGTTCCTCTGCTCCACGAGGGCTGTAACCTGTAACCAGTTGAAGTTCACTGAATTTAAACCACAAACCTCTCATTTACATGAACAATCAGATTGAAATAACCCAGCCGTGTCAGCACCCACCCGCCCCGGCTGAACAAAAGCAACATTTAAAGGCAGCTAAAGGACTTTTTAAAAATAACAACTCAAAGCAGAAGCCAGCAATGTAATTCTCCCCTTGAACAAGCTGCTCCAGGTAGGGCGAGTGAGGAATTAATGCCGCGGTGATTCCCTCTGCACCTTCCTGGCACAGCAGGGCAGACACTCACTCAAATAATTTATTTCAGGATCAAGAATACACAGGATACACTCACACCCCTAGCACAGAGTTCTGAGGACACCAATTTCACGTCGCCCTGGCCACGATCTGTGCATCAAACACTCCCCAAGCAGTGTGGGGCTGCTGGCACTGCCAGGCTGAGCACATCTCCCACCCAGAGCAAGGCTCTGGGATAATCGCAGCCCCAGCACACTCCAGCACAGGGCTGAAGCCTCCAAAAACCCTGCACTGTCTGGGGATTAAAGCCTTGAGATGAGTAACAATGCCTTGCATTTGGCTTTGTCTCAAGTAGCTGCTCAAGTGCAGCATCTTGCAGGCGACAGAGAAAGCCACGTAGCAACTGAATGCAAAAATAAACAGCTTGTGGAGATAAATATAAATATAAATATAAATATAAATATAAATATAAATATAAATATATTTTAAAAAATATATAAATTGATATATAGAAAAAATATATATACATATATATCTATAAGTGCATATGTCTGGGTTTGGAGTTTTTTTTCTTTTTAATCTTGGAAGTGAATTTTGAGTAATTCTCATTAGTGTTTAAGCCATAAAACAGCTATGAGAAAATCACACTGGTAATGTCTGATCTGAACGAAAGGTGCCAACTCTTTTGCTTCCCACTGTAACAGGACATAGCAGATACTCTCTTTATCCAGATGGGTTTCACAAACATTGACCCTGGAGGTGCCAGGAGGAACAGCTCAGGTGGGTGCTGCAGTTGCCATTTCAGGTGAAAACAGACAGGCACAAATTAAATATCTGATTCTCTACCCCATTATCTCTGGTCATATGTTAGTTCCTGATGTTTGCCCATGAACTACAGAGCAAACTATGCCCAGCCCTGGCTCCCAGCCCACACTTTTGCACTGATCCCAGCGTAATTTGGATTCTCAGAACATTTATGAACAAGCCCCCGCCCAAGTTATATAGAATTTTATGTGCTCCATCCCGACCACCCCAGCTCCGGTAGCTGCCCCAAATGCCACCAAAACCCAAAGGGGACCCTTTCACTACTCAGGGTGTTGCTTTTCCTTGATGAAATCACTGCATTGTTCCATAGAAAAAAAAGTAAAAAAAGCCAAAGCAGACAACTAAAAATAAAGTATGACCGAATCAAAATGGAAAATGTTTGTAGCAGAAGGAAAATAAGGGAAGAAACTCCCTGACAGCTCAGACTGAGGACTAATTCTTACTTTTTTCCAGATGTGTGGAGCACTAAGAAGTAACTATTGACTGGTTTCCTCCATTACTTGCACTGGAACTTGAAGATGCAAGCTGAAAACTATGTGTTACACTGCTATAAACCCTGTAATTTATTCTCTGTGGGCTGGGATGTGCTGATTCAGACGGCTCCAGTCTCCAACCACCAACCCCACGCTTGGAGCCGGCTGCCACAGGGACGTCACCAGGGACGAGCATTCCCCAGGCAGGATCTGCTCCCATCCCTCTCCAACACGTCTTCCTCTGCCTTAAAACTGCCAGGATCCTATAAATACAACAGCCAGCCTGAACTTATTGAGAAAGAATTCCCCAACTGTGCGTTTGCCTGTCCCTCACCCACGGAGGGTCACTGAAACGCAGGTTTAACTGAAATAAACGATGACTGATGCTTCCCCTGGTTCTGCTCCCAGGCTCTGCCAGCTCCCTGATTTTGAGGGACGTTTTCCACCTGCAAATATCACGAGTGGAGACTGGCCAGCAGAGGAGGGCACTGCTCTGGAGTGCCACAGCCCCTGCGGGTGCCCTTCAGCGGGGTGGAAGGGCAGCGTCCCCCTCTGCACAGGGACTGGGCGGCGTGGAGGGCGAGGCACCCGTGCAGGGCTGTGGTGACAGCACAGCCACTGCCAGCCCTGGCCCTGCTCAGGGGCCGACACACACCCCTACTGCCACCCCAGAAATGGGGGAGAGGGCCCTCAGGGCAGGAACACTGAGCACCTTGGTGCAGGAGAGCCCAAACCTCACCGTGTGGCACGAGCCACCGCCGAGCAAGGGGCAGGGACAATCATCCCGTGTCCCACCAGTGCCAGGACAGGAATGACAGCTCTCCCGTGGGAACACCAAGCTCGGGGTGGGCTCAGGGATTTCCCTGTTCGCAGCTCTGGGGGTCAGCCAGAGCCTGCCTCTCTTGCCCAGAGAAGCTGTGACTGCTCCATCCCCCTCCAAGGCCAGGTGGGATGGGGCTTGGAGCACCTTGGGACAGTGGACAGCGTCCTTGCCCATGGCATGGGGTGGGATGAGATGGGTTTTAAGGGTCCCTTCCAACCCAGACCATTCTGGGATTCTCCCCTGCTGTGCCCTGGGAAATACCCTGGCAGCAGCGAGGCCGCACTGGCTCAGAGAAATGACACAAATTTCACGTCAAGTGCAACAAGCTCAGCTTTGGCACAGCAGTGCAGAAATCCCTTTGTCTTTATAACTTTTGCAGTTGTGCTCCAGGAGCTGGCCAACAGCCCCCAGCAGGAAAAAAGCACCATTATTTTTAGGCAGTGCAGTGTATTTCCACAGCACACCATCCTGCTCTCTCCTCAACTTATGCCAGCACCACTCACGACTCCCCCAGGCTAAAAACAACCTGCATTTTCCTCTGCACACCTATTTCCCCCTGCAGACAGCCAGGACCCCGCAGGTTTGGGGTCCGGCCATGCAAACCCAAGCACCCACAGAGGGATGTGGCCAAGCTCTGCCCACAGCCCACGTAGCCCGGGGAAAACAGGCAACAAAGACCCAGTCAAATGTGGTTTTTTGAAAGCTGCTGCAGTCCAATGGAAACAAGATCAACCCCAAAGCCTGGTTTTCCTTTCGGCGTGGGGCTGTTTTCTCAGCCAGGCATAATTCCCCTCATTCATCAGGGCTGCAGGACAAGCGGCCCAGTGTAGTGGAGGCGCTGACTGGTGCCCAGTTTGGTGGCACTGGGGTGGGCAGGGAGGCTCCCACCAGGGCAGGGCAGCGCCAGACTCACTCTGCTGGTCCAGAGCACAGCAAGGCTCACTGAAACCTCCAGCAAGGGCTGGCTCCAGAGCGTCCCAGAGAGGGGAGAAGGGGCAGGGAGGGAGAAGGACGGGGCCAGCCTCCCCTTGGATGGCTAAGAACGTGAGCCCCAGTGGTTGCTGGAGCCTCCCAAAACACAGGGGGACTTTCGGGGTCACTGAATTGTGTCAGAAAAGCAACCCAGGGTGGTAGAGGACTTTTTTCACAAAGTTCTCTGCTTGGTTTTTTAATTCTCTTTAACTTCTTGGTGTTGCTGCCAAAGAAAGATAGGATCTGTCAAAACAACCGAAAACATTCATTGAAAATCCTCGTGTTACTCTGCATTTCACTGGCTGTGAGAGCCACCAAGAGCTCTATAAATAAGCCCTGCTGTGAATAACTCAGCTAATATTCAACCCACCCTCCACAGCAGTAAGGTCACTGATGAAATAAAGACCTGGCTGTTTACAGGACATCCCAATTTACACGTCAAACTTCAGGAAAATCACCACACCCGAGGCCTCTGAGGAACTTTTAAAGTTGAATCTTTGTAGGATCATCCACCCTCAGGGCTGAGGGGTTTGCACAGGACTTGTCTCAGGCAGTTCCAGCAGCACCGAGGCTGGGATGAACATCTGGGCTGCAAAGACTCCACTGATGTGGTTCTTTCAGGCTTTCCCTCTGCTTCTAAACCCAGATCATAAATAAAATTCCCTTCATCTTAATCGAATCCTCTCCTGGGGATTATTTCCAGTTTCTCTTCTATTGACTCTGCTGGGAACTAAGGGACTTCTTAGCTTTATTTTGGTACCTTGATGATAAAAAGCCTTCCACAGTCTCATTCTGAGTTGTAATGGAAGTCCATGCAGGAATTCAGGCTAAATTATTTCCTCAGCCCAGAATAATTATGCAGTGTGAAATGCAGTAATTACTTGGATTACACGACCTCTCCAGGGGAGCTGCCATGGCCAAAGGTACCATTTAACCCACACAGCCGTGTCCCACCAAGAAACCACGGCCTAGGACTGGGTAACTTTTTAAAAACACATTAAAAAAAAAAAAAAATCGCTGTGAGGATGCACAATCACCAAGTGTCTCTCTCCAAAGCTCCACTCCTGGAATGAGCTGTGCTGGAATCCTGGGCAGCTGCTCTTGGCAGGGAGCAGTGTCCAACACCCCGGGCTGTGCCCAGCCACGCTCAGCACCCACAGCCCAGCCCCTCCCTGTGCTTTCCAGGTGGGATCCCAACTCCACACCAGCCCGGAGACAATGGACACTGAATCCAGGCTTTTATCCTTCTTTTCACCCCCTTTCCCCACTGTCTGAAGCAAGTGATGCTTGCAGAGTGCCAAGAACAACTGCCCAACCTCTGGGTTAGGGAGACAGGACAAGCAGAAAATTATGACAGGCAAGCATTCAGAGGAAAAGCAGAATTTTTGAATTTTCATTCACTAAAATAGGGTTTTTTTTCCACATTCCTACTTTTTCTTGCTTGTAAGTGAGACAGAAAACTCCGCGCTCCTGGAAGAATTTTTGCAATAACGCTGTCGTTTTCTTCTTGCACGTTCAGGATAAGGCTGAGGAAGAAGAATCTACCCCAGCCACCCTCCCAGAGAATTAACTGAGAGTTAACCCTGCAGGGAGCAGGAGCCCAGCAGCAGCACAGGCGAGCCCAACACGCGCAGCTTCCAGCCTCAGCCACAAAACAAAGTTTTTCAATCCCCGCCGTACCTGATAGTCCTGACAGAAATGCAGTATTTCCACATCAGGTTCCACACGGCGCTGCCATCGCCCTTCATGACCGTCCCCGGGCTGCTGCGAAGGGCGCAGGGTTGCGGGCGAGCCCGGCACCGGGCGGCTCGGCGGCACCGGGCGGCTCAGCGGCACCGGCAGAGCCAGGCTCCAGGCTCCAGGCTCCAGGCTCCAGGCTCCAGCCCAGCTCTGATTCACCAGCTCCAAGCGATTCCTCCCGACCTCCACTCGAGCGAGCTCCGAGGGAAGGCAGCTTTCCCATCCGAAGGCTCGGGTTACTCCTTTCTTCGTGATTTATAAGATGCGGTGTTTACATTATTTGCAAGCCAGAGGAGATTATTAGAGGCTGTTTCAGAAAGCGCCGTGTTACACTCGCTGCTCCAAGCTGCCCAGTCAGAAAACCCTACCTAGGTAGCACCTGCAGAAAGTTATTCCCATTTATTCTGCTTCAAAAAAACCCCCCCAGCCCAGTAACACTGCCCTAAAACATCCCTTACGAGAACTGTAAATGCTCACCCAGGACACACTCCATCAAATGCCTCGGGCTGGAGGAACACTCAGCTGTTTGCAAAATTTTTTGTGTACTGTAATAAACTTTTTGGTGCCAAAAAAAGAGTAATGAGTCATTTTCCAAAGTTGAATTTGAAGGCACATGGAGAGGTCATGGCTTTCAATGGTGAGCATCAGCTGTGACACTCAGCCTGGAAATGACACCAACAATAAAAGGGCAAGATCTGATTAAAAAGAAACCCCAAACCAACAAATCAAACGGAAAAAAAATCCAAAACCCCAACCAAACGCCCCCAAAGCTTCCCAACTCACAGATTATACATATGGAATTCTTGTGCTGTGCTGGGTAAGTTTAAACACACAGCATTTATTGCCAAAAGTTTCAATGAATTGAAGCCCCAGCGCACACTCACATGGCATAAACCTTAGAGGAAAGTATAATTATTGCTGTTGCAGAGAGGAGCCCTTTAAATGCTGCCCTGGCACCTCCAAGACCACCCTGAGAGTCAGAGTTGTTGCTCTGAGAGATGAAAGTTGCCCCAGCCTTTGCTCAGCCCACACTCCCTTCTCTGCAGAGGTCACCAGCACCATTATCGGGGGCCCTTCTGGACCAGGGACATCAGATACATGTTTATATTATAGAACTTAATTAAGCAAGAAACCAAGTTCACGCTGTTTCTTCACAGAGCAGAATCATTCCATGATTAACTGTCTGTTTGCTGTTGCATAACTCCATTTTCTCTAAGGCCGTTTTGTCCAGGATCTCGTGACTGTTCCCACTGTTTGAAATGTATTCTCTTGGGGGAGTTTCTGATAATTGTTCCTGGAGCAAGCTATTGATGGCTCATCAGGAAAAGTCACACCAAGCTCCACAGAGTGCTGTACATTTAAATCAGCTGGATTAATAAAGGAAAATTACATTAGAAAACTTCTATACATCTGTTCCTAACACAATCACTGAAATACATTTCAATGCTGGAAAAGGCTAGGGAAGTTCAGGCAGCCCAGCTGAACCCCGTTCCTTCCCTTCACTCCCTAATTTCAGAGATGAGGGGCCTGCAGGAGAGATTTTCTGGATTTTGTACACTGTACACTTGCAATATTTCATCTGGCATAAATAACTCCATTATATAAAGAGGATAAAAGCAGCAGTTTCTTTTGTGTGCAGCACAGAGGTATCAAACACCCCGAGCTGTGTCAGCTCCCTCTCTTTGAGCTCAGACCTGAGCCCGCAGTGTAACTGATGTATTTGGATTACACCCTCCCTGATTGCCCTGCAGTCCCAATATTGTGACAGCATCAACACCTGCAGGAACAGTGGCTTTATCTGTCTCTAAAGATAGATTCAGTGGAGGAGCTCTACAAGAGAGCAGGGTTTTCATCACCTCCTCCAGCCACGTTTCTAAACTTTGTGCACAACCAGTGACCAAAGGAATTAAAATAACGTGGGAAAAACGTGGGGCAGGGGTGAGATGCTGCAGGGGGATGGGTTTTTTTAATTTGGTTTTGTTTTTAAATCATTGCTGCAGCATTTCCAATGAAAACTAGACTATTAAATAATAAAATAAATGTAGAGAGTATTTCAGCTCCTGAGCTGAGTTTGTCCACTGATTCCCTAAGAGCCCTGGACAAACCCAGGTAGCTCTACTCCAAGCAAGCATGGGATATTATTGTTATTATTGTTATTATTCAGGAAATACATATAATTTAATATACATCCAGAAAATGCTGCACGCTGTGCAAATCACACGGTAAGTTAACTCATATTTCAGTTCTGTGACTAAATCCCTGCTGGAAGTGCTGCTTATTCTGGTGCACATATGAAGAAAGGACTGTTGTGAGATGCTCCTCGGGATGATATTTGAGGGCAATGCTCAACCCCACAGAATCCTGCGGCGTCCGGGGAAGGCAGCGCCTGGCTGGATGTACCAACAGCACCAGGGAGCAGCTGCTGATCTCTGAGAAGAACTGGTGATTAATCAAACCTGATTCTGTCTCCCATGCTGGGCTGCCTTCTCTGAAAACAGCTCCTCTGGAGTATCATCACCTCGGAGGAAGCAGCAGGGATGGCCAAGAGAAACTGGACACATCAGCTGTTTGTGAGTGGCCACAAAACCCACACTGAGGAACAGAGGAGCTTTTCCAGGAGCCGTGAGACAGCGAGGCCCTTCTGTCAGGGCTGCTCGCCTCGCTCCCCTTTGCTCCCAGTGCCATCGCCAAGCCCCAAACACGGCGCACATTTGCATATCAAGTGATTTCACTGTTCTCAAGCCTTGTTTGCTCTCCCTTCAGGACAGCCAGGATGAGCCCCGGCACTGCAGGGACCACTCGGTGCCTTCGCCATGGGTTTTCCATGTTGTGCTCCCATCACAGCCTCCGGTCCCCACTGCGGGGGCACTGCTGTCCCGCACCCACCCGCCTCGGGAGCCTGGGGGGCTCTCCGGAGCTGCCTGCCCGGCTTGTTCCTCCCCTCTGGGTGTGCATGAGGACCTCATCACTTATCTCTTCCCCTCACAGTGAAACACCAAATTCCATTCGCAGCACATCACTGCACCCGCCCAGCCACCCCGTGCACAGATTTACTTATTTGCTGATTTTTTTTTGTTTTTTCTCCCTGGAAACCTTCATTAGCTCTGCCCTGCTTGCAGCTCTCCCTCTCTGCAGCCCTGTGTGCCTGGACCCACAGCACTGCCCCATATAACATGAGCTCTCGAGTCCTCCCAGCTTGCAACAGGAAGGTGCAAGAAGTTCTGCCTCCTTCCAAAATTTCTTCCCACTTCAGGACTGTTTTTCCCAAACCCAGCTTCACTGGTGCCCACATTAGAATGCCCTGGTCCTGCATTTTGCTGCCTGTAAAACAGGGAAAGCGACGGTCAGCTTTACAAAACATTTTGCGTCTCTTCTAGGAGGAAATCTTTAATTCAAACAGCCACAGCCGCTACTTCAGGGATGATGCTGTGGCTTTTGGGAGCTGAGCACGGCCTGGGGGCAGCTGAAGGTGGGTCCCGCTGAGCTGCAGGGCCAGCAGGAAGGCTCTGCTCGGCTGCTGGGGCTGCAGGGGAGCTGCAAGGGCTGCTGCAGGAGGCTTTGCATGCACCAAGGCAGCCTGGAACACCAAGGCAGACACACAACTTCAGCTCTGCTGACCGGACACAGGAGCAGGGAGGGAGCAGCTGCAGGGTGGGGAGAACAACTGGAATAATCGATATCATAGCAATGCTGGGAAAAAAATCAGCAGGTTCGTCAAAGCCCTCAACTTGGCCACTGCCAAGCACATCTGTTTTGGGAAGAATAATGGGATTCTCCCAATGGTTTTTGATTCCCAAGGGAACCCAGAGCAATGGAGAGCAGTTAGGAATCATTAAAAACCCCAGTGTTGGGGGGTGAGGAGGGAAGAAACGGCAGAATACAATCGCAGAAACATTTAGGTTGGAGAAGCCCTCAAAGATCATCAAGTCCAAGCATTCCCCAGCACTGCCAAGGCCACCACTGACCCATGTCCCCAAGTGCCACATCCACACATCTTCTAACTCCCTCCAGGGATGGCGACCCTCCTGCTGCCCTGGCAGCCTGTTCCAACCCCTTCAGTGAAGGAATTTTTCCTGATATCCAACCTAAAACCTTTCCTGGCACAGCTTGAGGCCACTTCTGAGGAACGGGAGGCTTTTAATCTATTTTCGAATTTTCACACTGGAAACAAAGCTGCTGCAGGCAAAGACACCACAAGGGACATAAATCACTCTAAGTATTTAAAAATGCTGGAGCTCAGGCTCCTTTACACGTTGTAGGTGCTGTGTTACTTTTAAATGCTATTAATAGAAAGGCAGGGCTTAATTTGGAGTCTCAGACTCCATCAGTCTCCCCCCTCTGGAGATGCAGTCCTGTTTGGCAGCAGAGCCTGCAGGATGATAAGCAGAGTTCTTGGTGGTACGAGAAGGGAGAGGAGCCCAGAGGAAAGCAGCAGCCAGGACACGGGATGTGACTGGGGTTTGGATAAAGCTGACTGCCCTGGGGGGCTGCATCCCCTCACCCACGGCCGTGAGGTGATCTGGGCGCTGGTCCTGTGCCCAGGCCCAGCCTAAGTGAGCTCAGCTCAACATCCCAACCAGCTCAGCTCAACACCCCTGCCCTGCTGCAGCCCTCTGGCCTGAGGAACACAGTTTGCCCGTTTTCCTGATGTTTCTGCCACAATCAAATGGTGCCAAACCAGGATTTGTCAGCATTTCTGTCCTGATGTACATGACATTTGTAGGTCATTTGACAAAAGGAAAATGTGACTGCTAGAGCCAGCCTGGTTTGGGTTGTCAGTGCAGTCCCAGACCTATTTTTAACTGAGGTAGCATTCCCCTTATACAACAGCTATTACCAACTAAGGATTGCAAGGAGTTATACCAATAGATGGAGTTTAAATTTTTAGCTGGAAAAGCATTCTGGCTTTTTGAACAACTTGGGGCAGGCATCTTCAAACCTTCAACCTGCAACAAGCTAACGTTTTGACTTAGGAGGTTTAAACAAATTATCTCCACCACATATTTTCTCCTCAGCCTTTACTACATCCTCTTCACTCCCTTTGCTGATTTTTCACAAACATTCCTGAAGAAATGCAAACCCTGGCATTTCCTGGGAGCTGACAGCAGTGACATCCACATGCCAGTCCCCTGTTTGGGGAACAAATCCAGCCTGGACTTGGCATCTGGATAAAGGGCATCTCCCCTCACCCCCAGAAAGGCAGGAGAATTTGGGATCCTTGGCAGAGCCCCTCCAGCACCCTCCAGGCTGCAGCTTCTGAGAGACTCCTGGGATGTCTCCAGGGCACCACCGGGCTCCCTGTGCTGTGACTCAGTCTTGGACAGGGATCAAAGGGAACTCAGAAAGCTCCAATTCCCCTCTGCAGGGCACGGAGCCAGAGGCACAATTAAAATGTAACTGCTCCAGGGGCTGCCCATCAGCTGCATCCAAACACAGGAGGGACGGGAGAGGGAAGGAAAAGCCTGGCAGACTCTGCGTGCTCCAGGGATGCAGCCAAAGGGCAGGAAAGCCCAGCACAGCACCCCAGTTCCAAAAAACCCCCCAAGATCAGCCTTCAAAGCTCTCTGTAGAAGGTTAAAATCTGTGCAAGAGAGGGGAAGGGAGGACCTGAGGGCTCACAAATAGGTGCTGGGTGAGAGTGGAGGGGGTGGAGAGAAGGAAAGTTTTAGAAAGTCTAGAGAACTGATGTCATGAAGACTGCAGAGAGGCAGGGAAAAGGTGGGAAAAGGCAGGAAAAAGGTTGGAAAAGGCAGGGAAAAAAGGCAGGAGAAAGGTGGGAAAAGGCAGAGAAAAAAGGCAGGAGAAAGGTGGGAAAAGGCAGGGAAAAAAGGCAGGGGAAAAAGGCAGGGGAAAGGTAAGAGAAAGGTGGGGAAAAGGCAGGGGAAAGGTGAAGAAAAGGCAGGGGAAAGGTGGAGAAAAGGCAGGGGAAAGGGAGGGGAAAAGGCGGGGGAAAGGCAGGAGAAAGGCAGGGGAAAAGGCAGGGGAAAGGCAGGGGAAAGGCAGGGGAAATATGGGAAAAGGCAGGGGAAAGGAGGGGAAAGGTGGGAAAAGGCAGGCACACACAGAAAGAACTGTCTGGTCTGAAACCCAGTTTAACCCGGTTCCAGCACCGGTCCGGGGAGAGGCACCAGAGCCCGACAGACGGGTGCGGGTTTTGCTCAGCCACTCCCAAACCCCACGGCACGCTGAAAGCCGGGCATGGGAAGCTGAGCGATCCCACGGGATGTGTGACCCCCAGGCCGGGAGCAGGAGCAGCCGGGAAAGGCAAAGCAGAAATGCGAATTTCGGGCAGGTGAGTAGCGAACAGCTGCACAAAGACTCCTTCAGACACACAGAACCAATAATGACATTACAGGGAGGGCTCCCGCCAGATTAGCAGGTATTTGGTGTATTTTCATTTAAATTCCTCGGCTGGGAATCACTTCCCTGAGCACGGAGAAATCCTCGGATGGCTTTTAAGGCATTCTGCTACTTTGTGCGTTTATTTGAGGGTTTGCTCCTAATCATTTTTCTGCTGACTGTGGGAATACCGCGGCGTGGGCTGTTTGCAGGCTGTGCTTCCAGCGGGGGGTGGATTTGGGAGGCGGGGGGAGCTCTCAGCTGCTCTGCAGCTGCAGCAGCCTCGCCGAAGGATCCTCTGGAGAGCGAGCTGCTCCGCAGGCACATGACTCAGCCCTGCTCTGGATGAAGTCACTGTCAAGTGAAAGCAAACTGTTTGTTTCTAACAACAGATACGGTGAACTCCGAATGCAAGTTCAAGGTGAAACTCCAGTAGTTTTCCCCACCCATTTTTCTTTTTTTTTTTCTTTTTTTTTTTTTTTTTTTTTTAAGATGCTGCAAAAGAGCTCAGAGTTTAAGTGACAGCAAGAACAGACACAAACCCACTGACATCACTGCCCAGCACTGTGCAAAAGCAGTTCCCAGCCCTCAGGAACCAGAACTTCAAGGATTTTCTTCCCCTATTCCCTGTTCCTGAGGTCTGTAATTAGTATACAGCCATCACCTGCAGGAATATGGGATTATAGCATTGTATATAGGTTTTTTTCCCCTTTGTTAAACCTGTTTTTAAATAATGAATTTAATTATGCTGTGACCCATGACCAAGGAGTTCTTGACACCTTTTTTATGCTGCTTTTCCCTTAGAGGAAGCGGCAGCACTGCTCTGTGCCAGCCACCCAACACACCTGAAGCCACCTCACAGAACCCCAGAGCAGAGCCCACGCTGGCAAGAGCAGAAATGAGGAACAAAAGCCTCTCAAAGCAGATTCCTTTTAACAAAGAGTTAACCCAAAGGACTGCCCTGACATGGATCACTTCAAGCCCGTGTGCTGTCTTTGAAACAGCGTCTAAATTAAGGCTGGCAATTCCTTTCACGGCTCCAAATGCTGCACATTTTTCCAGGATAAGAGAGCGGGAAAGAGGATGAGCACAGAGCTGCAGGTGCCCTGCAGAGTGCAACACCAGAGTGGCTTTCAGCAGCTCCTGACACTCAGATATTCTGATATTCCAGGCTGGCAGCAATAAGCTGCTCCTAACAACCCACTTCATGAAAGCATTTCCATTTTTAATCAACGCTGAAACATCCTCATGGGAATGAATCATATACCAAAATGCAGACCTACTTGGCCCAGAGATGGGTTTAAGCACGGGATTCAACCTATCCTGAACTGGTGCTGGAACTGTGAGTCCCAGCTGAAGGGTGGCAGAAACAATTCCACCTCTCCCTTTGCTTATTCCACCGGGGTGGCTCATTACAAATGGCCTTAATTGCTCTGGAAGGGACTCGTGCCTCCTTCAGAGAGATCAAACTGATGAAAGAAAAATTGACGATGACAAGAAATAATTTAAAAACGGTTTTGTTTGCCAAACAAGGCATTCCAAGAAAGCAGCCTTTATGCACTTGGCACTTGCTTAATGTTGTTTTTTTTTTTTAATTCTCTTGTTTTAGCCAGAAGAGAGAAGACATTCTGGGAGGAAAAATCTGCAGATTACAGCTGCCCTCGGTGCCAGTCCCACATTTCCTCACCTTCTGCTTGATCTTTAATGCAATGCTAATGGTAACAATTTCTTGCCCGGGCTATTACACACCAGCTGGCAGCAGCACAGCACGAAGCTCTCCCCCCTGGCTGAGGAAAATCTTCACTTTCACATGCTAAACCTGCACTCACATGGGTTTATAATAATCCTGGAAGTAAAGCATGAGACGTTCAGCCTGCAAAGCCCACAGAAACCTGGCAGTGATTTGCTCATCTCACACTTTAATCTGCCACACAAACACATCTCAGCAGCCTCGGTGGTTGTATTTAGAGGGTACCAAAACCAGCCCTCAGGTGAGGGGCTCTGACCAAAATGCACTCAGTGTTATTGGCAAGAGAGCACTGAAATCTCAATTGCATCAATCACTGAATTACCAAACATTTCCTGGTGCAGATTTTTACCCCAGTCCCCCCAGTTTGCTTTGTGCAATTTGCTGACACTTGGATAAATCAGGCTGCTGGTTTATAAACACGACCCTGGAGGCACCAGCACCATTACCTTGCAGTAACTTTGTTTTGTGAATGCACATGGGATGGGCAAAGTCCTGGTCACAGCAGGTGCTGCCAAATTTAAGGAATGAACTGACAGTGTGGCTGGTGGATTTTTCCCAATTTCTCCTTTCCCTGGCTGTGTTGAGAGCAGCTCTCTCTGTACTCGTGGTGTCTGCCCTTACCTGGCATTTCTTTAGGAGTGCCACATGCCCAGCTTGCTATTTTGGAAGTGGATTTTTTTACCCTGTATACATAAATCAACTTGAAAAGGTGTCCTAGTTTTCCTTTGTGCCATCACCCAGGCTCAGGGTTTCCTTGCAGAGCCCCAGCTGGCACTGCAGCCACAGCCAGGGAGGGGGAATTTGTCCTTTCCCTTGTCCTCCACCTCTCCCAGCCTCACAGCTCTGGGCAGTGGGGCCACCACAAGACCCACCACACACTGCACGGAATTCTCTTCAAGCCCACGGATTTCACTTCCATGGAAGTGGCTCCCTGAGCAAGATGAAATGACACCAAAAATCAGAATTGTCCAGTCCAGGCAGCAGACCCAGAATGGCTGAATCATTAAGGCTGGGAAAGCCCTCGAGGCTCATTGAGTCCAACCATTCCCCCAGCACTGCCAAGGCCACCACTGATCCGTGTCCCCAGGTGCCACATCCGTGTGTTTTCCGAACATTTCCAGGGATGGGGACTCCATCACTGCCCTGATCCAATGCTTGACAACTCTTTCCACGAAGGAATTTTCCCAACATCGAACCTGAACCTCTCCTGGCCCAGCTTGAGGCCATTCCTTGTCCTGTCCCTGTTCCCTGGGAGCAGAGCCCGAACCCCCCCCAGCTGTCCCCTCCTGGCAGGGAGTTGTGCAGAGCCACAAGGTCCCCCCCTGAGCCTCCTCTTCTCCAGGCTGAGCCCCTTTCCCAGCTCCCTCAGCCCCTTCCCAGCTCCGTTCCCTTCCCTGGACACGAACCCACAAGAATTTCCCGAGTAACAAAGCTGGGAAACAGAGTTGGACATCCCACCACGGAGCAGCAAGTCACAGCTTCTGAAGCAACCAGGAACATTTTCCACAGCTCTGAGCACTGACTGCAGCTGAAAATCAGAGTGCACAGAAGGAAAGAGCGCGGTCACTCCATGGAAATGTTCCCCAAGTCCTGTTTTGGTTGTCTGTTGTCTCGTTTTATACATAAAAATAGGAAATATATACACAGGGCACACACAAAACCTCCCCATTGGCCCCGAGCTCTTTTCCAAGAGCATTTTAAACCATTTACAATCACTAATAAAAAGTAACTGAAAGCCTCCAGAAAGTTTTTTACTTTCTTTTTTTCAGATGAACTTCCTTGCATTTAAGGTTTGTTATTCTGCAGCACCTGCTTTTCCCACTTGTTTGTGCTTCAACCAACAAATTATTTTGTTTCAAACGTGAGGAAGTCGCAACTTCCCTTCAATTTTCTTCTCAAAAAGATGAGAACAAAGTGCCTCTGTGATACTGAAGTGCTCAAGGCCTGGTTTTAGTGCTGTTCATGCAAACATTCTGCAGACAGAAGATTCAAGCACATCCAGGTTTTGATGGCAAGTAAATTAATTCTCTGGAAGGGGATAAATGGGCAGCCCTTTTGCAGGGGTTTCCATCAGGAGATGTAGAATGACTCCCCAGTAATTCATTTGCCACAAAGCTGGGATTTCGCCAGAAATCCAAGACAGAGAGCTCGAGTTTAGTATTTATTTGTGTCAAAACAGTCTGGCTACATTTCTATTATTTTATATGGTTTCTCAGCAAGGGAACCATCACAATGGGCTGGGACTAGGTTGGAAATTTTTTGGCTTGGCAGTGGAATCTGTGAAAAGCTGCAAGGAGAGGAGAATAGAGCTATCTTTTGAAACTTCCCAAGCCAATGGTCACAGATGAGGGTCCCGTGTAACTCAATGCAGAGAGCGCGGGGCACCCCTGAAACCTTGAAAAAGATTGGAACAGTTCCCTTTTGCAGCCTTCAGCGGCTGCATGAAAAATTCAACTGCAATTAGCATTGAGTACAAAGCACTTTCTGTAGGCTGACAATAGGTAGCCAGAGCAGCAAGTGTACATAACAAGAAGGGAATCCTGGTTTAGGGAATCGCAGGGGTTGTTGTTCACAGTCAAGGGATCCCCACATCCCCCGCAGAAAATTCAAACCCATCCAGTTCCCTCTGCTCAGCAGTGTGAATCAAGAGCAAGGAAAACGAAGTTGAGATTAAAAAGCATCAGGGTAAGTTCAGGGACGTGTTAAATGGAATTGCTTATTTTGCTGTTCCATTAAATAGGCAAGCTCAATGCCTCTGACACCCAGAGCTATTCTTTAGGATCACCATTCACCATCAATCATTTAAGCTGGGTGTCAGACCTGCCTCAGTGAAGTACCCACTGCTCTGAATGACTCTGATGTGCACTTTGTGCTGGGAGGGAGAGGAACGATGAGCTATTATATGGCTAAATATCTCGGGGAAATAAAGGGCCCTCTCTGCATTACATAAATTTCCATGACATTTCAATTAATCTGCCAGTGCTGGGTGCAGTGTGGACACCACAGCACGAACTACTGTGCCCTGGGATAAAATATCAGAGCAGAAAAAGTCCAGAGTCGTAGCTGAGGTGATGAGACCTAAAGGAGATGTTAAAACCAAACAGCACCCTCACCTTCACATCTGCATGCACAGAGACAGCTGATAATTAACGCAATTAAAAAAAAAAAAAAGAAAAAAAAAAAAGGCAGCTTTACCATCTTTGTCCCAAGTTCTCATTAATTGCCTACCACTCCCTTCTCCCAGAAGGAGCAGAACAGCCAGGAAAAACCCTGGTGGCATCATGTGCTGAGGAGCATCGCAGAGTTAACATTTCCTTACCTTTTATAGAAACCATGGAGAGGCTGGAGGCACAAAAACTGCCAGTAATCCAAGCAGAAGGCCTTCAACTTCAGCATTTTCCGGCGCTGCGGCCGCCGCGGTGCGCAGCGGGCTTTCAGCGACACCAGACTTTTTGCTGGGGCTTTGAATGGATGGGAGGCGGTGCAGCAGCCCGGCGGCCCCGGGGCGGCATCCCCGGGCTGCGGGACGGGCCCGGGGCCGGGGCAGCCCCGCACCGGGCTCGGCACCTGCGGCCCCGGCTCGCACAAAGGGGCAGGAGCACAAAGCGCAGCGATTCACGGGCGCTGCCGGGCCCCTCCTGGCTGCGAGCTGTCCCCCGAGCCCCCGGTCCCAGCGGCAGCGCCGCTGTTACACAGAGATCCCTCTGCTGCTTGCGGCTGCTTTAGGCCCTTCTGAAAGCCCCCCGCGTTGGTCACAGCGTGGATAAATCCCTGCTGCGCGCTTTGACGGACCTTTGGAGAGCATCCTTAGAGCTCCGAGAACTTCGGAAAATGCAGGCAATTATCTCGATGGGCTCTGACAGCACTGCCCGGTACCCAGAGCTGTGATCTCAGCATATGGGGCTGCAGGCGTTTGCCCTTTTCCCTTTGTTTTTTATCCCCCCCACCCCGTTCATCAGCTCCTCCTGTACCAGCACATCAGCTCCATTGTCTGCGGCACCTCGGGAACCGGGGGCTGCCCGTGACGGGGAGGGGAGAGGAGTGGAAAAAAGGAAAAAGGGAGAAGGAAAAAAAAAAAAAAAAAGAAGGGAGGAGGGAGGCCAAGCGC
>WEKY01040899.1:146812-193865 GCA_013390045.1 Picathartes gymnocephalus
GAAAAAAAGGAAAAAAGGAGAAGAAAAAAAAAAAAAAAAAAGAAGGCAGGCAGGAGCTCAGACCCTCCCGCTCACACAGCAGATTGTGCTTATCTGGTTCCCAACGCACTTCGCCAGGGAGCGCGGCGGGGGAGGATGAACCAAGCCCGACCCGCGGGGCGGCAGCGGGACAGCCCCGGGGCACGGACGGACGGACAGCCGGACAGACAGCCAGGCTGCCGGCGGGGACGGACAGCCCCTCCGCCAAATCCCGGCGGAGCATCCCGGGGGATGCCGGCAGCCGCAGCCGCTCCGGAGCCATTCCCGAGCCGCAGGCTGGGAGCTGCTGGGGCTGGAGATGTCAAAATTAGCAGCGTTTGCTCTCTAAACCTCTGCTAGGCACCATAACAGCGGATTGCTTTTGTTCTGAGAAGACAGGAGCACAAATTTTTAAAAATTTCTATCTTTTATCAAGGCTCATTTCTACCAACTCCCTCCCCTCCTCCTCCTCCTTTCCGCTCTATCCCAACGTGAACTGCCAAGGGTGAGAATCCTGGAATGGAATCACACAGGGCAGGGTTGGGTTAGAGATGAAGTGGGAATTCCTGCCCTGGGAGGGTGGGCAGGCCCTGGCACAGGGTGCCCAGAGAAGCTGTGGCTGCCCCTGGATCCCTGGCAGTGCCCAAGTCCAGGCTGGACACTGGGGCTGGGAGCAGCCTGGGACAGTGGGAGGTGTCCCTGCCCATGGCAGGGCTGGCACTGGATCGGATTTAAGGTCCCTCCCGACCAAAATCAGTCTGGGATTCTGTGAATATCCTGGGCTGGAAGGGACCCACCAGGATCATCCAGTCCAGCCCCTGGCCCTGCACAGACACCCCAACAATCCCACCCTGGGCATCCCTCGGTATCCAAACCCTCCTGGAGCTCTGGCAGCCTCAGGGCCGTGCCCATTCCCTGGGGAGCCTGGGCAGTGCCCAGCACCCTCTGGGGGAAGAACCTTTCCCTGAAATCCAACCTAACCCTTCCCTGGCACAGCTCCAGCCCTTCCCTGGGTGCTGTCCCTGGTCAGACAGGAGAGATCCGTGCCCATCCCTCCCCTTCTCCAGTCTCACAGGACACTCTGATTTAACAGTAGCACAGAACTGCTCCATTGCAACAAACAGGGCTGGCACAGGAGAATTTCAACAACAACTGATAATTTTTTAAAAAAATTTTTGTTGTTCTTGTTAAGTAAGAAGTGTCCCAGTGGAGACCAACCAATGCTTGTGTGCAGTTTGCTGTAAGTTTACTCTTCCAGAAATTACAATTTGTAAAATTACAATTACAATGAGAAATTACAATTTCTCATTCTGTTTCATTTCTGAAAATCACTCACAGGAAACACCCAGGCTAGAGTTTGCACTATTGTCAAACAGGTACAGAGGAAATTAAGAGTTCAACAGTTACAACAAAACCAAAGCAGAATCTGACTAAATGCTTAAAAACCACTCTGGCACTTGGACAAGTGTTTAAAACAAAACCAACAACCAACCAACCAAACCATAAACACCCCCACAATCCCCTCCCCAAAAAGCCACAAGAATTTTAACACAGTTTAAAAAATACGCAGAGAAAACCAAACCCCCAAGTCTGAACCCGAGGCTCTTTTCCATGTGGACCTATCTGGTTCCCCAAGTGCTGGATAAATGCTATATTTAGGGATCTATATAAGCTATATTTAGGGGTTCTGGTTTTACTCATTGTCACTGTGCAGTTACAGAAGTGCCTTGCATCTTCTTAGAAAACTGCTTTGTGTAAGTTCAATTAAATGAAATTATAAATATATTTGAGTAAAAACTGCCAGTTTCTTTAGTGAAGTAAAGAAATCAGTGGATTATGCTCAAGCAGGGTGACACTTTGTGTGGTATTTCCCTAAAAACACCTTGCACAGAGCAGGGCAGGTGGTGAGAATCACCAGATCATGAGAAAAGCAACTTGCAGGGAAAAAATGTGTTTGATTTAGGCCTTTAAAAATAATTCCTTGTGAAGATTCTCTTCCAAGTAGCCCTTTCCTTGTGCTGCCTTCACTTATTTGCTGGGATTTCTTTCAGACCAGCACCAGAGCTGGTGAATCCTAAGCAAACGCAACTGGATGTCTGTGAGAAGGAACATCACTCTCCAACAAGACAAAACGCTGCCCACATTTTCTTCCTGGACTCATATTCCCTTGGGCTTGCTTAGCTTGGCAATTTTCAAGTCACTGATGCCATCATGGTGAGGATATTTAGATTTTCTTATCAAAAATCTTTCATCCCTGCTTTTCATCCCATTTTCTCCAGGGTAGTTTTATCTAAAGAGGAACTGAGGGAAGGCCCTGGAGACCCAGTGGCTGCTGGTGAGCTCCAACCTCCTGCCTTGGGTTTGGTACTGCCAAGAGGGGAACAGGAAATCCATTTTCCTTTGTTTCCATGAAAAAATGGCACAAGAAAAAAAAATTTAAAAAGAAAAAACAATGAAAGAAGAAAAGAAATTGAGTTTTCCCTGTTGTAACGTTTTTGTGTCTGGTTTTTTTTTTTTTGTTTTTTTTTTTATTCCTTGAAAAAAAGAAGAAAAAAATAAAGACAAAAACTAGTTACATCCCATAAGCAAGGACAGCTTTTCTCAGGATCAAGGAAAAAAGGGGAAAGCCAGCCCAAGACAAGTAAGCTCAGGAGACGCCAGCCAAAGACTTGATCCTGAAATGAGACTTTTCAGGAAACTTATCCTTTGTCTGTTCACATTGCAAAGCAGTTCCTTTCTCAGCATCATATCCTTTCCAGAAAAAAAAAAAAAAAGAAATCCTATTTATCACCTTAATTATCTATTTCTAAGCGGTGGGCTGGGAGCATAGGAGCCATGTAGCCATGGATTTCCTGACAGCATCCAACCCCGATTATCCCACCCTGCACGCAGAGAAAATGCTAATGAGGACTTTTGCAAATGAAAAGCCCCACGCTCTCAACACGTTCTTAATTTTCACTTGTCTTCCAGAGGAAAACAACAAAGGACATTAAGCTCCATCTCACGCTCAGCTGGGAAATAGAACTGGTTCTTTCAGAAAGGCATTTACCCAAACCTTTGACTTAGAATTCCCAGGCCTAACACAAGCAGGGATTTTTGGATGTGCTGCAGCTCCAGTGCTGGAGCCGTGAGCAGTTTGCTGAGAATTTCTACAAAGAGTTTCTGGGAGTTCAGCCTCTGACAAGGCTTTCAAAGGCAGCCACTAAAAAAGGGGGCCGAGTGGAAATCCAACGTTGCGCCACCTCCTTTTTTAGGGGTGGTTTTCTTGCCAACTCCTGGAGCTCTGAGGCTGAAGGAAAACAATCCACCGAGGGATAAAATAACCCCAGCATGAAGCCAGTGCCTGCTGCAGCTCCTGCTTTCAAAAATTGGGCAGATCAGGAAAATTGACTTGTCTGGCGACAACCTTTCACAAAACACCAATACTGAACTCCTGTTATTTACTTGGTTAAACTTTTAGAGTGATATGCCAGGGACATTCCTGAAAAATATTTCACTTCCCCAGAAAAACAGTATATCCCCCTATTTAGGTGGAGAACAGAAATTGCAGTGGTTAAATTGTTTTCCACGAGCGTTTCAAGACTCCAGGGTGAAATACTCGACTGGCCACACACACACAAATTTCATGTTAGCCATCCTTGTGTTGTGGAATTCGGGAATTCCATGGGACCCGGAGAGCGTGGATCCCATATTCCTCCATGATACCCTGCACCCACCACCATAAAAAGTGGGGGGATACAGAGCAGGTGTACAAAGCAAGGGTTTGGGCAAGCAAAGAGGTGCTGAACTTCTCCCTGGAAGGTTTGAAGGCTTCAGTGCTCACCACAGCACAGAAAGCTCTGTGCACCGGGTGCTGTGTGGGCACTGAAGTGCAGTAAGTGGCCTCCACATCAAATCTGGGGGGGGGGGGGAAATTNCGGGGGGGGGGGGAAATTCCTGGGCTGCTCAAAGAATAAAGTAAATTTTGATGTTCAAGGTTCTGGCAAAGCAGACGTCCCTCCCTGCCCCTCGCAGGCAACCCCTGGAGCAGCCCTGCCCCACCAGGGATGGAAGAGCTCCCAGGGAGCCCTGGGGACACCCCAAGGTGTTGGTGTCTGCAGAGACACCCAGAGAGTCAGGACATAAATCAAAGTCTCTCCCCTCCAGGTTGACTTGAAGGGCAGCTCTGCTGCCTGGAAACATTCCAGAAACTCAAAGTTCACTGGCTTCAGACAGCTCTCAGAGTTCTGCACTCCCCCACAGATGATTTCCAATCACCATTTGATATTACCCTTTTTTTTTGGTTATTAAGCCACTCAGCTGCCCAAGGATCCCTGGAGAAGGGTGGGAAGAACTTTGCTGCTCTCTCAGTCCTGTCTGTCCTTGCTGCACATCTGTTCCCTGGGCTCACACAACCACGGGCTGATCAATTTGCTACAGAAGGTGAGAAATCCACCCCAAATGTCTGCAGAGCTCAAAGATTTAAATTTCCAGCTCATTTGGAACAGGCCTGGCAATTCAACCCTCCAGAAGGGCCACATGAAGATTTAGATATTAGGAAACAAAATATTTTCAGATGGCAGCTGAAAGCTGACAGAGGCCAACTCAAAATACCCAGAATAAATCCAGTGCAGGCTATGAAAGAAATTGTGCCAACCAATATATACACACATAAAATATGCCAATTTTTACATCTTTTCCTCTTTATAATGGACATAAGCAAATTCTTCTCGTTAACCTTTACTCCTTCCAGCAAATTATTCAATTTGTAGTTAAAGAGTGGCATTTTCACTCAGATATTATTTCAGCCCGATTCTCAACATTCAAAAGGATTTACTGCATGCATCTAATTCTTTCATATTTTTCACTGATACCCTCCTCCCACGAAAAAAAAATACCCAGTGGGAGGCAAAACATTGTAATAAAATCAATTTCCAGCCTGCAATAAAGGTGGCAGCAACACCTGTGTCTGGTAAATCACACACCAGCATCACGTTGCTCTTGTTAAAATCAATTTGCAGAGGAGCAGAGCAGGGGGAAGTTGGGATTTTTCCTGCATTGTCCTGCCAGACAAAGGCCCAGTGTTCCCATCGCACTGGGAATGGGACAAAAGTACAGTGGGGACTGATCGTGGCCCATGCTGGGGACAAAGGGAATATCACAGCAGAGGCGGTGGCTGCTTAGGAAATGGTAACAAGGCAAAAGCTTCACTTCCAGGAGACTTTACACTGGATAATAACGGAAGATTAATTACAGAGGGGCCTTAATTTGAACGAGGTTAAACAGAACAGCTCCCAGCGTTTTGTTCAAGCAAGGTCCGAATGACATCGTGTGGGAAAAAGTCCCATCCTCAGGCCAGAGCACCTCCAGGGGAAGACTTGTACCAAAACAGCTGCCAGTTTGGGAGGGAGGCACTCTGCCCCGGCTTTATCAAAGCAAGTCTGCGCCTTTGATGCGCTTTTCCACGTGCAGGGATGAGAATAAAAGATGCGAGGTGCCCATCTGCAGCGTTAACAGGGGCGAGCAGTTCTTTCTAAATGGGGTGATCAAAGAAAACCCCAGCCCTGGCAGTGCCTCCTGTGACAGAGCTCCCGGAGGGGTGGGTGCTGTCATCAAAATGCTGAGCAACAGAAACACGAGCGGCAGCTGCTCCCCCAAGGCAGCACAGAGCTGCCAGGACAGGAGGACAGGTTGAATACTGGCAGCACAAAGGTTATAAAAATCTGAGAGAGATCGTGCACAAAACCAGCTTCTGTCCCTCCCCTCCGCGCTCCTCTGAGAACAAGCACAGGGTTTAAAGCTACAGCTGAATTCCAAGTTGGAAATCCTGGAAAAGAGCAAATTATCCAGTCTCCTTCAGGAAAGCCCAGCTGTTCAGTCAGTGCCTTTGCTGGCTGTACTTCGCAAGGTAAATGTGTGCGATGTGCAGCTGCTGCAGAACAGGGAATTTCTGTCAGTCCTAACCCACAGCTACCACCTATGCTTGCTACAGTACCTGAGTGGGTCAGTGGAGACGCTGCTTCCTGTTTCCAGTGAAGTCCTGAGGTGACAGCAAAAGAATCAAATGATAAACTATTAAAGTAGAAACCAAGTTAAAAGCGTGAACTATTCAAAAATGCTACATCCTTAACCATCGACGACTTTACATTTTCCTCCTTCTTACTGACATTTCAGAGTACTTAGCATGCCATTAAACATGGGAGTAAATCAAAACACCCAAAGAAAAAACCCAACAGCCCTTTCCTAGGTTAGAGAAAGGGGAGTCAGAGAAACATTTCTCTGAATTAGTCACCACCTGATCAGTTTTCAATATTCCAAAAGTATCTAAGTGAGTGACTTGTACGCTCTGGGGTTTTCTGCTCTCTACCCAAAAAGCCAACTGTGGAGTTGTCCTGCAGAACCATTGCAGCACAAAGCTCAGGCAATTGTAAGAGGAAATTCTCTAAGCACGTTGATTTTTCAGCAGCAATATTTAATGTGCAGTGTGGTGTAATTACCCTTGCTCTCACTGAGCGTGACTCCAGGTTTATTCCAATAATATATTTATAATATAGAGTTACATTTTTAGGGCGAAGTCAGGTTTTTTTTTTTCCCACGGGCTGTAATAAAACATCAGCCAAAGCCCCATCATTTTTAATGGGATACCTGCACTCATCCATTTCGATCCCTTACACAAACGGCCATAGATCAGCCTTTGCTCACACAGCCATAAACATGTGCAGGCTGTGGAGGTTCATAAAATTCACATTAGAACGGCATTAATTATATTTACAGTGAGCATTCATAAATCCGTGGCAAATCTTTCCTTTGAACGCCAAGATTCCCAATTTGTTTACGAAAACAAACAGGGTGGTGTGAAGGGAGGAGGCCACGAAAGCAGCAAGAATGAGCTGCACAGGAATGGAAACAAACCGTATTGTCCCAATAGCTTCTAACTAAAGCGCTAAAGCTTTAAAACAGCTTTGGGGAGCTTATGCCACCCAGTAATTTGTTGGCTTCCCCAGCTCAGGATCTGTGAATAGCAATGAATTTTGAGGGGGTGGCTCACATATGCCGGCTTTGTGGCTGGGTGTTGGTTTAACAACAGAAAAGGGTGAACTTCATTTACTTATAATTGAGTTTCCTGCCTCCCTGGGTGTGCTGTGGAGGTGCCAGGCTGCTCACTCAGCGGGGCTTTTTGCCTTGCTTTTAAATTTTTTCTTTTTTTTTTTTTTGACTTGCAAATAAAAAAAATGAATCTGCTCAGAGCAGCTTTGGCCCTCGGTGCTATAAATAAATATTTCTCAGACACTGTGCGTGCAGCAGGGATGTGCCGTGCATACAGAGGAGATGCTAATGAGCAGTGATTGGCCCCAGCACACCCCTGATTGTGGTGCCACTGTCACTGAGCACTCCTGACCTCCTGACACGATCCCAAGGATTACAGCTTCATTAGGAATCCTGATTTTCCTTCCTAAAGTCAGGCATCCCAGGTAGCTTCCCAGCACCCAAACCCTCGGTCAGGTTCTAAATAGAAATATATTTCTATATTTCAATACACCTAGGAGAAGCACAAGTCTCAGCAAAAATACCCCTTTGAGTCACAAACCACAGGCTCAGCAGGGTTGGGAAAGACCCCCAGGATGAGCCCAGCATTTCCCTGACCCTGCCAGCTCCATCAAACCACGTCCCCTCAGCACCACATCCAAATGTTTCCTGAGCACTTCCAGGGGTGCTGATCCCAGCACTGCCCTGGGCAGCCTGGGCCACTGCTTGTCAACAATTTCAGGGCAGAAACTTTTCCTAATATTCAATATTCAGCCTAAACCCCCCTCCCCCCAGTGCAACTTAGGTATGGTTTTTTAGCTGAAGATCAGATATAGGAAGAGGGTCAAAGACAGGAAAAGCTTCTGGAGCTGATGTGGAGAAAGCCCCTGGATGAGAGAGATCCCCACTCAGATCCCTGTGGGGAGGAAGATGGAAAACAAACCCTACAAAGAAGGGCTGCACCCCCCAGAACTGTTACAGCCCAGCATTTTCACCTGGCCACCACCCCACAGAGCCAACCTGGCACCGTGGAAAACCTCAGGAGTAGTCTGGCAACATGAAAACCAACGTTCAGTGGCCACAAAAACCCCCAGGAGAAACAGGAGAAATCAAGTTTCAATTCTACTGAAAGATCTGGATTTGGAGTACAGAAAATTAGTTAATTCTTACTGAATTCACAGAATAACTTCAGTATAATCACATCATCACTCCCCTTCTTTCTTTCCAGCTAAAATCCCATTTAAGTCTTTTGGTTTCTTTCCAAACTGCTCAAAGACGGAAAGTTAATTTAAAATGTAAAAATAGCCCAGATTCTGAACACCACGTCACGAAAGCTGCAGCAAACCAAGTATCTCATTGCACACAGCGTCACTCCAGGAACAATAAAAATAGATCTCATTTAGGTTACTTCAAAATAAGGTTTGTTTGTTTTGTTTTGCTTTTTAACAAATCAACTGGACAGGAAAATAAAATATTGCACTGCTGTGAAGAAAGTGAGCAGGAAGTCTGAAAATCCTCTTTATTCCTAATGGGCACTGACTCAGGACAGTTGTAGCCCAGAAAGAAGCAGAGACAACATCTGATGTTGAAGCCATTAAAAATATATTATTAAATAATAACAGACTTGTCTATATATGTATAATTTCCATTGGTATTAATAAAGATATTTTAAAAACTTCCCAAAGTGCCATTAACTGCAGAGCTATGCCCAAGGCTTTGAGTGAAAACCGAGCTGAGACAGAGCACAAACTGCAGAATTGTCTGGGATTATCAGAGAATGCTCCAAAGCACCCTGGGGGCTGTTCTGTGTCTCCACTTTGTTTCCATGGAGTTTGCACGGTCCTTCCAGGTGGGCAGTGGAGGAAATCTGTCCCAGTTTGACTCGTGAGTGACTCAGCTGAACTCATCTCCTCGTCATGCACATTCCTGACACTTCAGAGACAATTCCTGACCCTCCTGACGTTCAGAGGAATGGCGGCATGGACTGTAACTAAACTGGGCCCACGGTGGGATTATTTACTGCTATCCTGGTCAGCATGGAACCTGAAGAATGTGTGTAATTGTTGGTAGCAACAACTGCTTTCAAGGCTAAAAGATTATCCAAAGTGTGGATACCCACAGCTGCTGGATGCCTTGGGCTTCCACCTGTGTCCCCCAGCACAGAAATGGTGACCAGCCCACTGCTGCACTGCCTCGTGCAGGAGAAAACACAAATATTTCCAAGAAATCATTGGTCTAAAATTCAGACAGCAGGCTTTGGGTATCCACAGACAAAGAGGATAAACAAAATTCTGGTCAAGAGCTCTGCTCTGGAGCACAAAGCAAGGCCACAGGCTCTAACTCTTGTTATGGGCACTCTGTGGTGAGCAGAAAGCATTCCCAGCATTTAGGGTGTCTAAATGATCTTATTCCACAATGTTTTAGCAGATTGAAGGGTTTATTTTGAATTTTATTTTTTTTTTTTTGGTGATCAAAGCAACTGTTTTCCGTAAATACAAAAATATCAAAAATAACTGAAGATTATTTTGGGAGTAATCTAAGATGGAGCTCCTTCTATTGTGTGTGACATGGAGGGGGCAGGGAATGAACACTGGAGAAGTGAAAACCTCCAGGGGTGTTTTGCTCAGCTGTGACAGCAGACAAGGAGTTTTATTGATCTGGGACTGTTAGAGAGCCCTTCAGCTCCTGCCTCTCCATGAGGAGCGGTGCCAGTGGGAATCACTGAGGGTTTGGAAGATGTGCCTGTGGCTGCAGCAAGCCCCAGTGTGGCAGAGCCACGCAGAAGTGCTGAGATGGATGAAAGGGACGGTCACTCCTCAGCCCAGCCCCGTGTCCGTGCAGCAGCCTTGCTTTTTACCCCTCTTCACGGAGGGCAAAGTCCTGGGGAGGTTCTTGCTGGGCTGAGTGGACAATCCTGGCTCAGCCCAGCTGCCTCCCCTCCTCGGGGTCCCCCGGGCAGCCTCCACCCTCCGGGCTCAATTTGCTGGGGCAGGGGAGTCCCTTCCCATCAGGGCAGACGGCTGCACTGCTTCATCAGCTGCTCACCAGAGGCCAGAGGAGACCGCAGCACTGCCCCTCTCACTGCTGGCAGAGCCTGCGAAGAACCACGCAGCACGAGCACACACGGCGCAAGCAGCCAGAAAAATATCCAATCGGAGAAAAGCCAAGATATTCCTCTGGCACGGAAACGCACAGCGGTGACAGATGAAATAATCGCAGCTGAAGCAAACCCCCAGCTTGATCCCAAATAAAGGCTGCTTAAACAGATCATCTTTTGGCTAAGGAGGGAGGGTCACTTGGAGCATCGGAGTACAAAGATGTGCTGCCTGCAGGCAGCAGCTCACAGGGGTGGGAGGGGAAAAGGCAGCTCTGAGCTCTGTCAGAGCCTCGGTGCTCGCAGCGCTGAGCTGCTGCATCCCTCTCACGCTGAGGGAAGGAATGCAGAATAATACATTAAATATTTAAGAGCCTGTCTGGGGTGTTGCTCAGTGAATAATTGCTGCTGCTTGGCACCGTTTCTTCCTCGGAGCTGGCAGCTCACGGAAGAAAGGGAAACCTGCTCACTGCAGGCTGGTGCCGTGATGCTCCACATGTTCACAGACAAAGGAGGACTAAATTATTTCTTTGTACTCCAAAGTGCAGCTTCATCAAGTGGAAATCTTTAGCTTTGCTTGAGGATGGTCTGGCACGCCATGGATCCCAGTCTCAGTTTGGAAGGAAAGCCCAAAGCATCCCATCCCAACAAGAAGAAAGACGGTGACAGAAGGATGGTACTCAGCCAGGACACGCCACCCCTCAGAAACAGAACTGGAAACAATAATCCAGCCATTCAAAGAAAATCATCCCTTCATGTCCCTTGGCAGAGATCAGGGAGGGCTCACTCCCAAAGAACCCCAAAGTGCCCTGACTCAAGGGACGCAGGGCGTGGCAGTTCAGCTCCTGTCACACTCCTGCACCTGATGTCCCCAACAAATGGCCCTGGAGGAGCACGCTGTGGCAGATTCTCACGCGAGTCTCGTGGTGCAGGAGCTGACGAAGGGCTGGGTGCCCTCGCAGAGCTCTGACCCGATGGAGCTGTGCCGGCGGCGCCGCCCCGCTCGCAGCGTCCTTAACCAGCCGTGGCCTGCACTGATTCATTCCCTCACATCAACAGCGGGGCTGAATCCAGGCACTGCCAGGCACCAAGGGCAGGGCAGGGCTTCCCTCCCTCCTGCCCCCTGGCCTTGGCACGGCCGCGGCGGCCCTGATGGGCGCTCCCACGCTGTCCCCACTGGGCCACGGTCCCCTTCCCTGGGACGCGGGCTGCAGGGACGGAGCAGGGATGGAGCACAGGCAGAAGGGAAGCTGGGATGGCTCTGGCAGCTGCATTCAGCAGATCCAGCTCAGCAAACCTGTCTCAGTGCAGATCTAAGAGTGGAACGGCCCCACTCCAGAGGATTCTGCAGGGTTGCCTGG
Source organism: Picathartes gymnocephalus (assembly GCA_013390045.1). Classification (NCBI taxonomy): domain Eukaryota; kingdom Metazoa; phylum Chordata; class Aves; order Passeriformes; family Picathartidae; genus Picathartes; species Picathartes gymnocephalus. The sequence goes on from WEKY01040899.1 coordinate 158,291, forward strand.
GGGAGTGGGGCAGAGGGAAACAGCACTCAGTTGATAGCAGGCATTGGAACAGAACCTGAAAATACACTTCAGGTTAAGCCTTTCTGTTGGACAGACAATTTAATAGCTGTGCTCAAAGAACTGGCACTGCTCACCTATGGAAAAGCAGCTTTCAGAGGGAAGGGCCTTAAAGGAGACCACAGAAATTCCTGCTTCTCATTTTCTCTTCTCATACATTTTGTTCCAAATATTTTAATGAACCTTCTAGACAAGAAAGTATTTAAACTCGTGCTTAATGCTGCTCTTAGAAATGCTGCCCCTGGCCAGCAGCAGCTTTCCCTTTTTGTTTGTGGATCACCTGCACAGAAAGTGATGCTTGCGAGAGCCACAAATCCCCAAAGCACCTTCACATTTTGTGCAAGGTTCTTGCTGACTGTGAATGGAGCACTGAGAGCACCTGAGCTGGGCAAACTGCTCTACTCTGGGTGAGCAAGCTCTCCTTGCTTGGGGCTGCAGTGACTGGCATTCCCAAAGCTGGGAATTTGCTGGACCCCTTGGTGGGTCTAAAGTGCTCCCAGCACCGGGAATGGAATCCAGCTCCAAACTGGAAAGCTCCCACTGCCTGTCCTCAGAGCACAGCTTGTTTGCCCAGGTCACTCACACAGAGGTGTGCCCAAACGTTCTTTTTTACAACATGCTCTCCAAATCAAAATATAATCACAGTATCTCAAAGAGGTTTTAGATCTAGGTAAGAAGAGCAATGTCTATGAAACAAAGCCCAGCATGACCCTGAAAGCCAGGAGGAAACAGCCAGACTAGAAAGGCTCAGCTGGCTTCATTAATTTCAGAACACCGTGCAAAAGTAAAATTGAATTTCTGTGCAGGGACAACAGAATTACATTAAATAAAACCCGTTTGTCCTTGCGAAGTTGGGGCCTGCATTCCACGAGCAGTCTGCAGGATTAACAACAGGACAACTTGGAGAAGTTTCTTTTTAGTAGAAATGCTGTAATTTCTGTCTTGTGGTAACACACACACTGAACTGTGAAAATGTTACTTGAAAGATTAACTCCCCAAAACTGCCACGAGCTAAATTAACTCCAGCAACAACACCTAGAGGTTAATGGCCCTGTTGTTTAGGATTTCACTGCTGTTTCTGCCTGGTGTTCAGGCAGCCCATCCTTCTGCTGGGTTTTCCAAAGGAGCTGCAAGCCCCCAAGCCCTGAAGTGTGAGAAAAAAATATCTTTATCAGGGACCCACCCCAATGACAAGAAGCAGTTTAGAATTTATTATCTGCTGAACATCTCCCCAGCACTGTTTTTCAAGGTGCTATCTTGCCAGAGGAACTGATTTCATATTGAAATCTTGCAGTGATGTGGTTTTGGCTTTGTCAGAAGTGAAGCCCATCATTTAAACTGCACTTATTCCCAGAGTTACACAAAGATCAGATGTTTATTAACAAGCTTCACTTCTACTTGCAGCTCAAATTTAGACACTTGAAAGCAAAACCAACTCATACACACGACGTGGGAATTGAGGTTTTCCAAAGAAGGAAGAGCAGCCCATTGTATATAACTCAATTTGAAGGCATTAAAGCTTCCAGATCTATGTTTAATCCCCTGTGAGGCCGAGGTCCAGCCTGCTCATGTAATCTGAGAGCTGAAGTGTTTGAAAACATCTTGTTCAACAACATGGTTGGACAAACTTCTCCCCACCAGAAGTCCTCACTGGTGCCCCTGGCCAGCAGCAGCTTTCCCTTTTTGTTTGTGGATCACCTGCACAGAAAGTGATGCTTGCGAGAGCCACAAATCCCCAAAGCACCTTCACATTTTGTGCAAGGTTCTTGCTGACTGTGAATGGAGCACTGAGAGCACCTGAGCTGGGCAAACCGCTCTACTTTGGGTGAGCAAAACCCGAGCACACAGCCCAGAGAGACACTCTGCACAGTTCCCCACAGCAGGACCCACCCAGGGACCACAGACATGCCAGTCCTCCCAGTATTCTCCCACAGCATTTGAGATCACCCCACTGAAAAGCAACAGAAAACAAAGGCTGGTGAGTAAACCTCAACGGGAGGTGTAATTTTAAATACTTGAATCTCACGTTTCCTTTTGCCAGCTCTGTCACTGCCCTCCCAAAGCAGCTCCCAGCAGCTCTGTGCAAGTGATGCAGTGGAGGATAAAAACCTCACCAAGGTGAACACAGAATGAACACACCCCAAAGGGGCCACATTGCATCATATCCCAGGACAGAGACTCAGAACAGCCTCGCTCAAACCTGAGCCTGCTCCTGTTGGTGCTGCAGCTGTGTTTAACCACCCTGTGGCAGCTCCTGCTGCCACCCCAGGGGTGCCTCAGGGACAGATTCCACTCCTCTTTTCCCCTGCTTTATGGCCTAAAGGTTTGTTTCTCCCCTTCCCTCAGCAGCCCCTACCTGCCCAGCTCAGAGTGGCAGCTGGGACACGTCTGCAGCTGGAGCAGCTCCCTGCGCTCTGCATCCTGCAGCAGCTGCCCCGGGGACGGGAGAACAGCAGGGCTGGACAGGAGCCTGCTCCCCCTCCCACATCCACAGGCAGCAGGAGCCCAGGCTGCACTGCCAGGGCTCATTTATCACCTGCCCTGACAAAGCCATTCCTTCCTGCAGCTCTCCAGAAGCATCAGCATTGCCATTTCAGGACTCACGTGACTTCCCAACCTATTTCAGTACACCCCCTCCCCATCCGTGAATATTCCCCTGCACGCCAGTGCTGTTCTGTGATCACCCAGCACTTCAGAGAAGCAGCACATTACAAGGTACTGTGGATCAATGAGCATCCCTCTCTCGTGTCCCAGGAAATGTCCAGAGTTACACACGCTGCTAAGTGGATTCAGAGACCTGCAATCCATATGCTGCTTCCCTGTTATTCAGCAAAGCTGCATCTATCACCTTAATCCCATCATTTCTCGAAAGGAAAATTGACAGAGATATTTCAGATGAGCAGATTCAATGGCTTAAATTCTAGTGCACTCTATCAGTCTGTCAGAGGTTATGATGCTTCCTTTTCAAGACAGAAAACAACCTCTATCACACCACATGCACAGTCAATATTTCAGTGATCCCGCTCCTCTGCAGGCTCAAACCTCCAGGCTCAAAGCAGGGTTGGATTTTTTTTTAAAAGCATTATTGCTTTCTGGAAGCAAAGGCTTACAAATCTAAGTTAAATAACATGGAATTAGCAAACTAGCACAGAAGGCAAACCCAAACCCAACTGGAGCTACGTCAGCAGCTCTGTGGCCAAATAACAAAACGTGGGGTTAGTGGTGTGTGTGCTGGGAAAGGGATGGAGAACCACAGAGCAGCTCCTGAGCTGGACCAGGATTTTCCAGCCAACTGGCAGTTTGCTTTTATCAATTTACTGTAATAATAATTTTCACTGTCCTGAGTTTTGACACACAAAGAACATGGAAGGAAAATCTTAAAGTAAGCTTTAAATGAGCCTGCCCCATTCCCTCAGTTTTACCAAAAGACCACTCCACCCTTTCACTTTTCCACACCAGAGAATCAGATGGAATAAACACCTGGCAGAAACCCGCACATCTGGCTGGAGGAGGCACCACTTCATCTCAATTTTAGCCTCCACAGCCCCACATTTTCCCACTCCAGGTTACAGATAAAGCACCTTCATGGACTAACAAAAACTGCCTCCCAGATGTTCCTGCTCCTGGCTGAGCTAAACGTGGGCTCTCTGCAGGGGGACTGGGTGCTGTGGCCAAGACAGGTCCCTAAATGAAACTTGAAAGCCAAGCTCAGCATTCATTGGGCCTCATCTGGAATAAAGCCATGGGTTTCCTGCTGCTCCTGAACCTCTGCCTCCCTTTGTGGCTCTTTGATCATCCTTCAGCCTATGATGGGAAACATCCAATGAGTTGGTAATGCCTATTTGTTGTTTTCAGCTTTACTTTCAAAAGCAGTGGCTGTTCCCTTGCCTGAGCCCTGGCTATTTCCTTCCCTCCAAGCACTGAAATAATTGACCCAAGGACAACTCCCGTCCACGTCTCCCTTGGAATCCAGCACAAAATGAAACACAAAATTTTCACTGAGCCCCCTAAAATCGAAAAGAAGAACAATTTAAAAACATGTCCCAATACTAAAGTTATAAAGAAAGTCCTGGTGGACTCCTGAAGAGCTCCAGGCACGTGGAGAGCACCTCAACCCCAGGCTGGGAAGCTGAGAGTGGTGGGCAGAGCTGAGAGTCACCCTAACAAAGGAATAAAGTGGCTTTAAACAGACCCCCCCACCCCCAATCCCAGCAAACAAACTGGTTTGTCAGGGCCATCTGCCAGGGCCAGGGCTGGGAGACAGCTCCTGATTAATAACACCCCTGGCTGGATGACAGGGGAAAATGATTTGAGCAACATTTCCTGATCAAGATTAATTATCTCCCCACCCCAGCCCCTGGCAAAAGCGTGTCATAAAGCAGCAATTACAACTAATTGCATTCTCTGTAAAAATGAATTTAATTGGAGAGAGCAAGATGGATTTCAACGCTATCTCATTTTCAGGTGTGCAACGCTCCAGTGACTGGCTTGGAAAAAAAAAAAATTCAGAGGTGAATGAGATGTGACATAATTTCTTTAGGATAAAATGCTTACATTAACGGGTCATAAATTGGGTTGATTTTATGCATTTGTTCTAGGAATGCATCAGCCAAAGATCATTAAAGGCCAAAGAGCACACAAACAACATAAAAAAAGCTAAATACTTGAATGGATACAGAACACAAACACTAGAAATTAGAAAGGGACACATTTTCATTATATTGTTTTGCACATTTTCACTTGATATGTGAAGTAAATATAAATCAAAGCAATGGCTTTTGGTTACTTGAAATTCCAGCTTCCCAGCTTGTTTAGCAAGTACAGATAATTATTTTCAAATTTCCTCAAATCTCAGGTCTAAAGGGAAAACAGCAACATTCTGCATTTTACAGAAATGACTTGAGATAACACATTAATGACAAATAAAGAAATTAACTGGGCGCATGCAAGGGGACCTTGCTCATCAGGGTCTGTGGAACCCCCCCCATCATATCAGCACCTCAATTTCATAAACACACGTTTGCCTTGCCCTTTCTGTGGAAGCAAAGCACGCTGGGTGGGGCCTGAGCAGCCTGCTCTAGGGAAGGTGTCCCTGCCCATGCAGGGGACGATTTTTAAGGTCCCTTCCAGCCCAACCCATCCTGTGGCTCTGTTTCATTCCACATCAGCTGCACAGCTGCTCTCTGCTTCTGCCCCTGCAGCTTTCTGCTGCGAAAACCAAACCTGCCTGGCTCTCACAAGTCCCTGCCATCCCCAGGAAGGTCCCCCCGAGGTGACCCTGGAAGGTCAGTGACTGCACATCTCCGGGTTGTGGGGAGGGAGGTGGATGGCAGCGGGGCTGAGGCACGAAAGCTCAGCTCAGGGCCGGGAGCAGGAGGCTGCAGTGGATCCAGACACGGCCACAAAAACTCCCCCTGAACTCATTAATGGCATTTCTCCTCGTGCGTGGGGATAACCACCCAGGTAATGGGATAAAACACCCAGGGAAGGGGATAAACACCCTGGGAAGGGGGATAAATACACAGGGAATGGGATACAACACCCAGGGAATGGGGTACAACACCCAGGGAATGGGGTACAACACCCAGGGAATGGGGTACAACACCCAGGGAATGGGGTACAACACCCAGGGAATGGGGTACAACACCCAGGGAATGGGGTACAACACCCAGGGAATGGGGTACAACACCCAGGGAATGGAGATAAAACACCCAGGGAAGGGGATAAACACCCTGGGAAGGGGGATAAATACACAGGGAATGGGGATGAATACACAGGGAATGGGGATGAATACACAGGGAATGGGGATAAACACCCAGGGAATGGGATAAAACACCCTGGGAATGGGATACAACACCCAGGGAATGGGATAAACACCCAGGGAATGGGGATAAACACCCAGGGAATGGGGATGAATATCCAGGGAATTGGGATAAATACACAGGGAATGGGATACAACACCCAGGGAATGGAGATAAAACACCCAGGGAAGGAGGATAAATGCACAGGGAATGGGGATGGATACACAGGGAATGGGGATGGATACCCAGAGAATGGGGATAAACACCCAGAGAATGGGGATAAACACCCAGAGAATGGGGATAAACACCCAGAGAATGGGGATAAACACCCAGAGAATGGGGATAAACACCCAGAGAATGGGGATAAACACCCAGAGAATGGGGATAAACACCCAGAGAATGGGGATAAACACCCAGAGAATGGGGATAAACACCCAGAGAATGGGGATAAACACCCAGAGAATGGGGATAAACACCCAGAGAATGGGGATAAACACCCAGAGAATGGGGATAAACACCCAGAGAATGGGGATAAACACCCAGAGAATGGGGATAAACACCCAGGGAAGGGGATAAACACCCTGGGAGTGGGATAAAACACCCAGGGGAAGGGGGATAAACACCTAGGAAATGGGGATAAATGCACAGGGAATGGGGATGAATACCCAGGGAATGGGGATAAACACCCAGGGAATGGGATAAACACCCAGAGAATGGGGATAAACACCCAGGGAATGGGATAAAACACCCTGGGAATGGGGATAAATACCCAGTGGAGAGGGATAAACACCCAGGGAAGAGGGATAAACAGCCAAGGAATGGGATAAACACCCTGGGAGTGGGATAAAACACCCAGGGGAAGGGGGATAAACACCTAGGAAATGGGGATAAATGCACAGGGAATGGGGATGAATACCCAGGGAATGGGGATAAACACCCAGGGAATGGGATAAACACCCAGAGAATGGGGATAAACACCCAGGGAATGGGATAAAACACCCTGGGAATGGGGATAAATACCCAGTGGAGAGGGATAAACACCCAGGGAAGAGGGATAAACAGCCAAGGAATGGGACAAACACCCTGGGAGTGGGATAAAACACCCACAGAAGGGGATAAACACCAAGGGAATGTGGATAAAACACCCAGGGAATGGAGATAAAGGCCCAGGGAATGGGGATAAATCCCCAGTGCTGTTCAGCCCAGCCCCTCCTGGACAGGGTCCCCCCACCCCATGCAGCTGCTGCACAATTTGGGCAGTTAAAAGAAAATGGGAAGCCCACTTGAACCACAGAATCACTGAGGCTGGAAAAGACCTCTTAAGATCCTAAATCCAACTTCCAGCAGAAAACCCCCCGCCACTAAACCATCTCATGGAAGATGAGAGGGAACTTTCAGAATGCCAAAATACCTCATACAGGTGTGATACCATTAACTAGTATAAACTACTTCAGGAGAGGTAGAACAATAAACCTGGATTTTCTGCTGATTTATCAGCAGATACGTCTATCTAGCAGTAGCAAAACCTATAGAATCCTCTTGTTTCATACCTTTTAATTATCAATTTCTTTATCTGAAACCCTACCAGCCTGGGAGAGGTATTGCTGTGTGTCTGTGTGGTTCTCACACCCCTTCCTGGACAGCCACCAGTGCCAGTGGGATGTGGAACACCCCCTGTGGCTTTTCCTGTGCTGATAAACACAAATCTCCCCTGGAACACATCCTACATTACACTCCTGAAAGGTGGGGGCACAAACAAACAATGTATTTGGGGTGCTAATTATAAAATCTATAGACAACATTTATGATAATAGTTATAAAATATATAAATGACACTGGAGAGGCATCCTGGCATATATAACCATATATATCCATGTATATCCATATATATCCATATATTACATGCCAGATAGGTGGGGGCACAAACAAACAGTGTATTTAGGGTGATAATTATAAAATTTATAGACAACATTTATAATAATAGTTATAAAATATATAAATGACACTGACTGGAGGGGAAAACTGGCATATATATCCATATATATCCATAGATATCCTATCCATGTATATCAATATATATCCATATATTACATGCCAGAAAGGTGGGGACACAAACAAACAGTGTATTTAGGGTGATAATTATAAAATTTATAGACAACATTTATAATAATAGTTATAAAATATATAAATGACACTGACTGGAGGGGAAAACTGGCATATATATCCATATATATCCATAGATATCCTATCCATGTATATCAATATATATCCATATATTACATGCCAGAAAGGTGGGGACACAAACAAACAGTGTATTTAGGGTGATAATTATAAAATTTATAGACAACATTTATAATAATAGTTATAAAATATATAAATGACACTGACTGGAGGGGAAAACTGGCATANGGATAAACACCCTGGGAAGGGGGATAAATACACAGGGAATGGGGATGAATACACAGGGAATGGGGATGAATACACAGGGAATGGGGATAAACACCCAGGGAATGGGATAAAACACCCTGGGAATGGGGATAAATACCCAGTGGAGAGGGATAAACACCCAGGGAAGAGGGATAAACAGCCAAGGAATGGGATAAACACCCTGGGAGTGGGATAAAACACCCACAGAAGGGGATAAACACCAAGGGAATGTGGATAAAACACCCAGGGAATGGAGATAAAGGCCCAGGGAATGGGGATAAATCCCCAGTGCTGTTCAGCCCAGCCCCTCCTGGACAGGGTCCCCCCACCCCATGCAGCTGCTGCACAATTTGGGCAGTTAAAAGAAAATGGGAAGCCCACTTGAACCACAGAATCACTGAGGCTGGAAAAGACCTCTTAAGATCCTAAATCCAACTTCCAGCAGAAAACCCCCCGCCACTAAACCATCTCATGGAAGATGAGAGGGAACTTTCAGAATGCCAAAATACCTCATACAGGTGTGATACCATTAACTAGTATAAACTACTTCAGGAGAGGTAGAACAATAAACCTGGATTTTCTGCTGATTTATCAGCAGATACGTCTATCTAGCAGTAGCAAAACCTATAGAATCCTCTTGTTTCATACCTTTTAATTATCAATTTCTTTATCTGAAACCCTACCAGCCTGGGAGAGGTATTGCTGTGTGTCTGTGTGGTTCTCACACCCCTTCCTGGACAGCCACCAGTGCCAGTGGGATGTGGAACACCCCCTGTGGCTTTTCCTGTGCTGATAAACACAAATCTCCCCTGGAACACATCCTACATTACACTCCTGAAAGGTGGGGGCACAAACAAACAATGTATTTGGGGTGCTAATTATAAAATTTATAGACAACATTTATAATAATAGTTATAAAATATATAAATGACACTGGAGAGGCATCCTGGCATATATAACCATATATATCCATGTATATCCATATATATCCATATATTACATGCCAGAAAGGTGGGGACACAAACAAACAGTGTATTTAGGGTGATAATTATAAAATTTATAGACAACATTTATAATAATAGTTATAAAATATATAAATGACACTGACTGGAGGGGAAAACTGGCATATATATCCATATATATCCATAGATATCCTATCCATGTATATCAATATATATCCATATATTACATGCCAGAAAGGTGGGGACACAAACAAACAGTGAGTTTAGGATGATAATTATAAAATTTATAGAGAACATGATGGTAAATAGTTATAAAATATATAAACGACACTGACTGGAGGTGCATCCTGGCATATATATCCATATATATCCATATATCCCCTCTCCAGTGCTAACAGGGTGCAGAAGTACATCGAGCTTCCTCCTTCCTTTCCTCTGCAGCTCCACGGACTAAGCCAGGCAGGAATAATTGACCAGGAAAGCTTTGGGAAGGCTGCATTGGAGCTCCCTCTAGCCCCCACGCCAGGAAATAGTCAATTATTGGGAAAAAAAAAAAAAAAATTCCTCAAAAAAGAATTCTACCACCACCTGCACACAATGCTGGCACAACACAAAGACAGCGAGAACTCCCACGGGTGTTTGGATGTCATTTTTGGGGTTGGGTTTTCTGAGAACTCCCTGCTCCGTTTCACTATTTGAGGTGAAAAAGGAATTAGTGCTGCACGTCCAAAGGGTCCATTTGGCACATAAATATTCCAGAAAATGCCCCCCTTGCAAAACTGTGGCTCAGGGGGTTCCAGAGGGGGCTCAGCCTTTCCAAGGAGGTAATTCCATGTCCCCACCTCTTGCCAGTGACTTCAAGTGCTGTCCCAGTGCTGCTTCATTCTGCTGGCATTGCCATCCCTGGGCACCTGCTCAAGGAGCTCCCTCGGCCATAAATTGCTTTGTAATTCAAACTCCTCACGAATCCTGAGTTTCCTGGAAAGGTGGAACTCTCTATTCCATGACACAGCTGCTGGCTTGGCTAAGGGAGCACCTTAAAACCTTGATGGCAGCTGTGTCGAGATCTACACCCTGCTGCATTTTTCACATTTTTCAGGGGGTTATTTCTTCTCCTACATTACACAGTATTTTCCTTCAGATGGTTAAAATCTACTTTGGGAGATGAATCTCTTAATTTATCTCAGTTAAACTGGGGGGTTTTTTTGGTGGTCTTTTTTTTTTTTTCCTCCATCTAGTGGTGCACAAAAATCCATCCCATTCCCACCCAGATTGTCCACACTGCTCTGAGCTGTTTTAGTGACTTCCCACAGCTGTTAACAGAGAGAAAATAATGTAAATGCAGGAAATAACAGCAGGGAAGTGGTTGCTCTGCAAAGCTGGCGTCTCACTCACCTATTTCAGGCAAAACCACACAAGAGCTGAATGTTTTTGCAAAGGATAACCCCACGCTGCAGAACTAAAACCAAACCAGCCCGATCCTAAACAATGCAAGTGCGTAAAGGTGATGTAGGAGAAATTCCCCACCTGAATTCCCCCAATGCAGCAGATTTTATTCAGCCCTCTGAGTCTATGGAAGGAAAAAACAAGAAAAAAGTAAGAAAAATGCCATTTCTACTTCGCCTTCCATCCCAAAATGCACAGTAAGACACTCTTCACAAAACCAGTGGAAATTCACCCGGGAATAGGGATTTTTTTCTGCTGGTACCTTTCTCTGTTTTATAATAACACGCAGCATTTTAGGTCATCTAGACTTCTACCTCTGGTTAACTAAGGCAGCCCCTGCCAGGTCCTGCTGCTGAAGCCAGCGATGCACAGCATGTTTTATTCAGCCAGCCATGATTTATTCAGAGAGGGAAATGTTTGCTCCTGCATTTCTGGCCTCCACTGCACCAGGGAAGGGCAGCTCTCTGTGTGCTCCTGGAGAGAAAATGCCACCATTCGGGGACACTACAGCTCCAAACTCCAACTGCTCCAAATCCCAGCAACCCCTAATGACCCTATTTCCCCTTAATTGGAAAACTACTGGATAGAAACACCCCCTGCCAGCGTCCTGTGACAGCCAACAATGCTGGGCAGGCTTTGCCTTCATTTTCTCTTGAGACTCACCATTAACTGCAGCCACTTCCAGGGTAATCATCCCCTGGCTCTTCAGGCTGGGGGGTTTAATTTGCAGGGTTACATCAGTCTTGCTTCTTTGTTTTTGTTTGCAAAAACAGATAAAAGGTACTCACTGAGAGACTGGACCAGCCCTCCCCTCTGGAAGGGAATAATTACAGCGCTCCAGAGTTCAGTAACACTGAGGAGAGAGTGGTAATCGCTGTTTACATCTTGGAGGGAGATAAGCGAGTCAAAATATCAGAAATTCCTACTGTTCTATGTCTGGGAAGCAACTCTGAGAAACTCTTAATTACAGAGCAAAAGGCCCAAATGGTGAGCAGTATTCAAACATTTCCATTTTACCCTGCCCAGTAAGCATCAGAGCACTTCAGGGATAAAACGAAACGCAGTCACCCACTACACTATTTCTGCATGCATTATTTTGAGATTTTACAGTGGGAATGAATGTCATTTCGATGTATTGTAATGAAAAGGGATTAAGAAACGTGTAAAACTGAGAACATTCAATACCAAAGAACAGCAGCAGCCACAGAGAGTGAGCTGTAAGCAGAAATGATGCAGAAAAACTTACAAAATCCTGAAGGCAGATTATTCTTGTGCCAGCAAATCCCTCCCCAGGCCCGGGACACTGCACAGTCACAGCCAAGGCAAGCACAAGGAAACGTTTCACAGCAAGGATAGAGACACTGGATCAAACCTTCCAGAAAAGCAAATAACTGTATTCTGGTTTTATACAGATTCCTTTTAGGGGGAGGAAAAAGCACATTGTAAAGATAAGAGAGAGCCTCGAGCTGCCTTCACAGTTCTTCCCTCCTTGATCCTGGTGATTCTCCTTTTATCCTATCCTCAAAGCCACCCAAAAGTACAAATAAATACCTGCTTTTCACCCTACGTCCAGCCACCTCTGCCTTCGCATGAGCCCCAGACAGTGTGGAGCAGCATTTTACCTCGTGATAGCAGCTACAGATTTAAGAATCGGTTTTTTCCCCTCTCCCAATCCTTTTTTCTTGCTATTTTCAGGGCAGTCAATGCCACTGCAGAGAAATTCTGTTCCCTGGTATATCTGCTTGCACTGGTTAAGTTTGGAGGATGCAGCCAGCAGAAATTCTCTGGTTATTTTGGAGCCACAGGACATGTCTGGAAAACTGTAACCAACAAAGAGCAGTGGGATCCTGCACCAGGCATGGACACAACCTCATTTATTTATCCAGCTCTGCACTCATGGGGCTGTTCAGCTGCCAGGCCATTCCTTCAGTGACAGCCTCGTGCACAGCTTTGAGAGAAATATTTTCACTTATGAGGCAACAGAAGCGCATCAGCTGGTACTCTGGTTGGTCCAAGAGGCCGAGGAAAGGAGAAGACAGAGCTCCAAGCAGCTTGGGATGGAAGCAGACACCGAGAGAGGACCTGCTGCCACAACAGCAATGAGCTGGCTCCTCAGGACCAGCACCACGGAAAGGAGGAAGGGTTCGTCCCTATGCAGGAACATCCATGAAATGTCATGTTGGTGTTTGCCCAACCTTGGAGCAAACCCAGAACGGCCTAACAGAGGCTCTCACAACAGCTGCCCTCCCTCCCCACATCTGGGAGAGAAGAAACCCCCTTCAGACAGCAACAAAACTCACACTCCACCTCAGGCCTTACGGTACTGTTTATTTGAGTTCGAAAGAAACCGTGCACTCGAGGAAATGTGTTTCCAGCTGGCGAGTGTCCTCAGCACGGGGCAGGAGGAGAGAGCACTGGGGAGGCCTGGAGAGGAGGCTTTGCTGCACCTGGCAGCACGGGGGTCCCACGGCAGCCGTGCAGTGCCAGTCCGTGCACGCCAGAAAGGGAGGAGAGGACAGGACAGCTGGGCTGGCCAGGTGGGCTGGACAGCACCCAGAGACCCCCAGCTCCGCTGTCATCTTGAGGATGGGCTACTAGACCCCGAAGGTGGGCAGCAGAACTGGTGCAGGACATTATCTTCCCTGCCGAGGAACGGGGAGGTGGGGGGGGGAGCAAGAAAAAAGAGAGACAGAGGAAGAGAATCACAGGGAACAGCATTAGGAAAGTGCAGCTTGAAATCTGTTTGCTTTTGTTTTCAAATCCACAAATACTGCCAGCTGTTTGTGAGCACCACCCAGCGACCCCAGTTCCATCTCGGAGACAGCACTCTCCACACAGGGAAGGACAGCCCAATGCTGGTGACTTAAACTCTGAGAAAAACATTGCTTTCAAAGGGCCACTTCTGTTTTTCCCGTTAGAAAAATTACATTAGGCAGTCATATACATACCCAGCCTATTGTGGCCATGGCTCCTTCATTTTTAACATGTTCACAACTCTCCCCAATTATTTCCACTGCCCACATTCTGCTGGAAATGCAGCACAGATGCATCCCCCCCTTCTGTGGGTGGCTCACACAGAAATCCTGGGGATGACCAGGTCTGCTCCCCAGTCCCCCCACCCTCCCAAGGTCCAGGGCAGAGCTCTGTCTCCAGGAGGAGTTGCCAGCATCATGAACGGTGCCACGAGGCAGGAGCAGTTTGGAATACCCACATCTGTAATGCTCAAAGTGCTTTATGGCAGGCGAGGAGATGCTGGCATAGCAGGAGAATCCAGCAAGGCAAGGCCATTTCTGGGCCAGTGACACAACCACGAGGGCCACTTCCTCTACAGTAAAGAACAGGCTCGAGGAGGAGGATGGAAAGGAACACGATGAAGGAAGAAAAAACAGGGAAATCCCAACCCAAATTTCGTGCTACCCTGCCAGTTCTCCCGACTGTGCTCAGGAGCACAATCCACCATTCGCACTCCCTGCATCACGTAGGCATCAAGTGGAAAATTACAAGTATTACTCTCATTATGCCAGCCTTCCTTTGCCATAGGGTGTGAGCACAGACGCCTTATGTAACCAGCTGAAGCTCACACTGACTTAGGGCAGGATTTGGTCACAGTTTGGACCTGGTTTGCTCTGTCCATCTGCATCCTGCCTCTCTGGGCGACGTGCTGCTGGTCTGGGCAATGCTGCTCTCACTGCTTTGTTCGGTTTGAGAATTCAAATATCATCAAGCTTTTAAACCCCTGCATATTCTAGAGAGTGCTTACGGGTGCTGAGGTGTATAGCTAGGAATTGCATTATAAATTAGATCCTTATTCAACATTTTTTTTTTTGGTAGAAATTGTCAATGAATAGTCATATCAGTACTAAAAAGAATTCTGAAGTGCAGCTCCTTCAGATGTGTCCTCACCTGGGACTAAGCATTGACTGGAAGCTACCACAGGACCAGGGATTCTGCTGCATGGACTGGGATGTCTCTAGAGGTGTTTGTAGGGAGGACAAATGAAATATTTGCTTTGTTTCTCAGGGAAAACTACAGTGCCCAGAAGTGGGGAAAAAAATAACCTGAGAGTTGCAAAGTACGTTTATCTATCAAGAAATATTTTTCATTTTAGGGGTATAAGCTATTTCCCAGTTTTCCCTGGCTGTGCTAGTGTGCAAAAATTCCCACTGTGCTGTTGAGAAGAGTTAAGGAGCACCAAACCACTCTAATACACGACAGAAGCATCTGAAAGCTCAGCATCGTTGCAGGGGGAGTCTCTGTGTTAACCAGTTCTGGTGGCAAAACAGCTCCAAGGCCTCCCAGGGGCTCAGACAGAAAGAAACAGCACAATCAATCCTTCTATCATCGTCCACACTGTGGTTTGTTGCATGTAAGCCAACATTACCTGGTGAAACAAAGACTCCACATTAAAATTTCACACAAGTACAGTATTTTCAGAACGATGGTTTTACCTCCCAGAGGTGCTGATTAAACATTAAGCAGGCAGAGACTGCAAGAAAATGATGGGATTTCTTTGGTACTATAACATCCTTTGCATTATCATTTTGTTTTCACAGGTCTCACTGGGGAAGAAAAAAAGAAAAGAAAAAAAAAAATCTCTAGCTTCACAATTTAAAAAATAGTCTTTGGACATGATGAGGGCATCTAATTGGAGATTAGAAGGATGGAAGGCAGAGTGGATGGAGACAGGATTGAGTGACAGCCAACATTTCATGCAAATCAGAACAGGGAAATCACAGTTGTGAATAAACACATCAGATGCAAGGATGCTCAGACATTAGTGGTAAGCAAATCTGTCCACAGTTGGAGTTTGCACACATCAGCCCGTTCCATATCCACACAGGGAATGCAGACAGGAACAGGATATCCCCAGAATTCTGTACATGGAATTTTGCTCTGTGTGAGGTACCTGCTCAGACGGGCTGAGGGTCTGACTGAAGTTTGCCTAAAGAGGTGTCACAGAATCCCAGGATGGTTTGGGTTGGAAAGGACCTTAAAAATCATCCCATTCCACCCCCTGCAGGGACCCCTCCCACTGCCCCAGGCTGCTCCCAGCCCCAGTGTCCAACCTGGCCTTGGGCACTGCCAGGGATCCAGGGGCAGCCACAGCTTCTCTGTGCCAGGGCCTGCCCACCCTCACAGGGAACAATTCCTTCCCAATATCCCATCTAAACCTCCTCTCTTTCAGTTTAAAGCCATGGAAAGAGTGTTTAGAAAACGCTGGGAACAAACTGTTCCTCAGACAAGAGACGGAGCTGATTAAACTCCCTTTCTCCAGATGCCATTTGTCTCTGGCCTTTGCTGGGCTCAGGTTCCAGCTGTGAGGCCCCTGAGATGATGCTGCAGCTGCATCAAGCCAGAGGCTCAGCCCCTGAAGCACAGGACTGCCTGGATCTCTGCTTCTGGAAGCCTCTCCGGGGTGTCCCACGTTTCCTTTGCTTTGCCCTTCCCATCAGATATAAAATCTGTATTCCAGTGATCTCGAACAAATTCAGAGCAGCTCGTGGAACCTGCAGCTTTCAACTAGAGGATGTTGTTACCAAGGCTCTGCTCGGGAGGCAGAAAGGGGAAGGGAGTCGGAGAAGCCAAGCTACAGCCATTCCTGGTCTATTTTTTCATTCCCAAACAGAAATAACCCAAAAAGAGCAAGCAGAGGAGGCATATGGACTGACTGGAACACAGACAAGCATTTAGCTGGAAGGACACGACATGCTCAGGCTTCCCAAGACTTCTCTTGTAACAGGAGAATGCAAGAGAATTTGCACTATTTCTGTCTATTTTGAGCATTGTAAAATGAGCGAGGGATTGCTGCAATAGCTGCAGTTATTAAAAATGCATTATTTCCCTATTAACAATTCCAAACAGATGCCAGAGATCGTCTCGACGAGAAATAAAACTGCTGGAGTGAATAAAACATCCAGCAATTAGCTAACAGCAAATCAGAGATGCTCCAGATTTCACTGTAGTGCATTCATTAATTGCTTCTTTCAGAGCAAATTTAATTTTTAATTCTGGGCTACAAAATTAATCCCTCTGCGTATTTTCTAAATAAAGCCTCAAAACTGAAGCCAGACCAAAGCATCCACGTCTGTTAGTTTTGTTTCTAATGACTTCTATTTATAAACTGATAAATGGGAAGACTAAAAGCTGAGTTTAGTACCATTAAGGGCATGTAGAAATGCAAAGCCCAATCGTGTTAGAGCTTGAGTGGCTCATTTGCATTCACAGCAATGGGATCCCCATCCATGTACAGGTCCTGTAAAAAACAGGTGCATCATTTGCACTTGACTCAGAGATTACAGTTGTGGGGGTGGCAGTTTGGATACAATAACTACAGAAATTGAAATTATGGGTAAACCAAACCAATTCCTGCCATGAGGATGACTGTAACAGCCTGGCTCCAGCACAGCAGCGCAGCTGTGAGCAGGGACAGCATTAACATCGCTGCGTAATTTGAAATCCAATTCTGCAGAATGAAATATTCTCTTTTGCAGCTCTTGTCATTCTTCCCAAGAACAGAGTGGCATGAGGGATAATTTGTGTTAGAAGGGACCTGTGGAGGTGCGGACGGTCCCGTCCCTGCTCAGAGGAGGGTACAGCCAGTGGTGCCTCACTGAACTGAGCATGGCTGAGGACAGAGACCCCATTTCCTCTCCTGGCCTCTGCTCCAATGTTTGACCAAGCTCATGGCGAAATTCCCTCTCTCCCTGCCTTGTATCTAACTGGAATTTTCCTTACTGCAATCTGTTTCGGTTGCCTCTTGTCCCTGGGAGAGAGTGGCTGCAGCTTCTTCACATTCTCCTGCTCACAGAACCCCAGACTGCTCTGGGATGGAAGGACCTGGGGCAGGGACACCTCCCACTGTCCCTCCAAGCCCTGCCCAGCCTGGCCTTGGACACTTGCAGGGATCCAGAGGCAGCCACAGCTTCTCTGGGAATCTGTGCCAGGGTTTGACAACTCTTCCAGTGAACAATTTTTCCCCTGCTGTCCAAGCTGAGCCTGCCCTGGCCCAGCCCGAGGCCGTTCCCTCTCCTCCTGTCCCTGTCCCTGGGAGCAGAGCCCCATTCCTCCCGGATGTCCCCTCCTGCCAGGGAATCGTGCAGAGCCACAAGGTCCCTCCTGAACCTACATTTCCTGGGGAGCAAACAAGGCAGGGGATGAGCTCCTTCCCAGCCCCAGTCCTGAACCATCAGCTGAAGGTGCCACAGCACATTTGGGCACTCTGCAAACTGCACAGCCTTGACACGTCCAGAGCAGGGAATTCCTATTTTCACTGCACAAAAAATGCTGCAGAAATTCAGGATTTTTCAAGCACGAAGTTATGCTGCTCTAAGCTTTAATTCCAGAAGATATATTAGTGATAAAAATAACACCCTACGTGGAGCAAGATGCTGAGACATTAAAGGAACAGCTGCTTTTCCCATCAACATCCCTGCAGGAAGATCCTTAAAATTAAAGCACTATCAAGTAAGGATGCAGGAAAACGAAAAGCCGCACTAAAAAGCAAGCGGGGAATCTAAGAATTTTCAGGCCCTGCCCCTCACCAGAGGAATATTGAGTTGTCTTACAACTCAACTATGGACTCACTACCACCAAATAAACGAAGGGCTCTGATGGGAGAGAAAAAAACCAAACGCACAAACAGATGCTGCAACATAAACCAACAGGGTGAATCCAAGCATGCATGGTTAGAGGAAACTACAGGATGAAATATTCAAACCAGAAAGATGGTTATGCATTTACAGATTTAGGATTCATTGCTTGCTTTTGTCTTTCCTTATTACCCGTGCAAAGGGATTTTGATTTTTCAGCACCAGGTTTCCAATATTTTGATATTAATATTATTCATGAGCTGGCAATTATCACTAAGTTGATCACTAACAGCAGAAATAAAAATTAAAGACCATATTTTCCATGGCATGCACAGTTTTTTAACAGTTTTCACATTTCCAATGATGTAAATTAGCTGCCCTTTGATGCTTCTCTAAGATGTTACAATAAACACTGGCACTGACAAGGAATTGTACTATGGGATGTAATTGCTGCTCTCCGCATTGGATCAAAGAGAACACGTAGATAGTAAAGGCATCTATGTCAAAAGAAGCATTATGAGCTGGAAAACATATATTTTTTTATCTATTCAGGGCAGACTCTGCTTGGCATTGAGGGCCTGGATGTGTCTAAAACCCCCTTATTTCATTCAAACCCCAGGCAGGGCTGAGCCCTGGGCAGGTCCACGCCTTCAACCTCCAGAGGATTAAACACATGGATGGATTCCTCAGCTACTGGCATGGAACAGGCAGAGGGTAAAAGAGAAAGTGTTGCTCAGAACAACACCAATATCCTCCAGAAATTATATCAATTATTTCAGCATATTTGTCCTGTGAGAACTAAGTCTGCAACTCCCTTCTCCCTACCTGTGCAAGCCCAGGGGGATGTGCCTCTTACAGCACGTGACACTCGTTTTACTGAGTAATTCCAGAGTGCCTGAGAGGAGGACTCACTGCAGCGAGGCTTCTGTCCACCACTACGCTACGAGGCGTCAAAAAATATCGGATATTTATTCCAATATTCTTCTTTTTCTTTCTTTCTTTTAAAACTGAAGCAACTATCGTTGTCTCAGGTCAAATGGCAACATCAGATCTCTCCAAGAAGCAGCAGTGGGTGGAGCATGTCTACTCTTACCTGTACTCTGAGTGTGTGCCAGGGACAGCTAGCTGGGAATGGTACAATGGAGCTGGACAGCAAAACTGGTGCAGAGTATTTAAAGACCTACGACACAAGGAAAAACACAAAGTCAAACCACCAGGTGTTGAGAAAGGGGTTTTTTTTTTTGTTTTTTGTTTTTTGTTTTTTTTTTTCTTTTAGGGAAAGGCAGGTGCTGACGGGAATATTGGAAACTCACGAGAACGGTGACTGAAATTTGAGGCCCAGCTGTCAGTTCTGGATGGTGGGGGACAGAGGGGAACGGTCCCAGGTTTTAAATGCACACATCACAATGACGGTGAGGAGCTGTCGCAATGAAGAATCAATCAAAGGTTTGTTGCAGGGTGAAGGCCAAATGCCAATTTGAGGTGCGGGGTTTGCCTTGCCACGCGGAAGGAAGGCAAAAGCTGGAACACTGAGGGTTAAAATCCCTGTGGAAGTGAAGCTTTAGGCTTGCATCTTACTCTGCACCAGTCAGGCTGTTCTCTGTTCATGGAATTAAAGCACAGTGCTCTGAATGAGGAGGGAGAATGCAATGGACACGGACACAAAGCTTTCTTCAAGCCCAGCAATCACAAACATATTTGAAAATGTGGAAGAACCCAAGTTTCACTCGTGTTTTCAACAGTATTTGTGCAATAGCAGCTTAATTGCTGTCATTTTTCAAAGCATAGAAAGAAAACAAAATAAAAGCTTTACAGCACAAAGATACTCTGCACCCCAGATCGTCAGATTGGTATTTTTTCACTAAAGCAAAGAGGAGTAACAAAACCAGACAAGAGGTCACACCTGAAAGAAAGTTTGGAAAACCTTTAGGCAACACACAACACGTATCCCTGCATTCCTGGAGTCTGGGCCAGGAAACATTAAACAAGGCTCAGCACAGCAAGTCCTCCATAATAAATCCACCTAATCAAATTTCTCAGGACACAGCATTCTTCGAGGAAATCATAAAAAATTAATCAATATCTCCTAGCTCTTTGAGTGGGCACCCACGGGAGAAGGAGCCATTAAATTGAAAGTCCTCATTTAACTTGTGAGCATCCAGCCTGACAGAGAATCTGTGTGTGTTTGTGCACACCAATGCACTTTCAAAGCCCCCATCTTTCTCTTGGTGCCTTGACAGAGGTCTCAGAAGATTGATTTTGATTCTTCTACATCCCTGAGGCTTAAAGTGAATCCTGCAAGGTTACTTTCGTACAAGATCAAACAGGGTGGTTAAGCAAAAAGAAGTCAGGCTTTGCTCAGGAAGGAGTAAGTTACTAATCCTTAGGAGAAAAGACAAGGTCAGCCTGCTCTGATTCCTGCTGCCAACACCGTGTCAGCAGCTGCAGGGCCAGGATCAGCTGGATTTTCTGTTTAAAAGTGCTAACTCCTGTAAAGTATCTGAGCTTTTGGAAACACAGTACAATCCAGACACAAGGCACCTCCCCAGCGTGGGGTGTACCCTGCGAACACCTCACAGGGCACCAGTTACTCATGGGGGCACCTTCAAACCACTTGCAGAGGTGAACAATTCAAAGGAAAGATGGGGAACCACACTGAGAACATTGCTGGGCTGTGATCAAAGCGGGCAGGACACACCCAAGATGGGTTTTCTCACAGAAAAACACATGAGGTCCACACAAATTGCTCCGCTCAGTCCTGGGGCAGCAGGGTGTGAGTGCAGGGCACTGCTCACATGGAGGAGCTGCTGCCTCCTGCCTTGGGACACCTGGATTTTTCCAGTAGAAGCAAAAGAAGGAAATTAGTAGGAGAGTGTCCCAGATTCCATTCCCACCACGCTCTTTTTTCCCCACACAGATCTCTCTTTCTTCAGAGAATTAACCAGTGCAATATGAAAGGATATGAAAGAACCTCTCTGGATTCAGTTCTGCTCAAGAAAGCTTTTTGAACAGAGCTTGCTCCTGGCTCTTCCAAAATGATTCTACCCACAAGGCTCCGTTAATCTGTCCTACTCTGACCTTCCTGGGTTCCAAAAAACCCTGAACAGCACAGAAGTTCTCCCTGTGCTCTTGTTAGGGTTTGTACTCACCCATGGCACAGGACTGGGGTCAGGAGATGAGCTGCCCTGAGTTTCTGTTCCAAGGTGCAGCAGAACCCCAACAGCCCCGTCCCTGAGAGAGCAGAGGGGAAGTGCCAGAGGTTTGCAGGAGGTCCCTACACCGTGCCAGGGGTGCCACAGGTGCCAGGCTTTGGCTGCAGGCTGGGACTGAGGTGCCACCATGCCACTGCTGTCCATCACACCAGGCTGGATCCCCAGACAGGACCTTTGTGCCACCGCAGAGGAAACTCAAGCTCTGGACTCTGGTCCAAATTATAAAGTTCAGGAATAGCTTAACTGAGTGTTTGGGTTCCTCCAGATCTCACTGACTGCTGTCAGCCTGACAAAGATGAGGCTCAGGTTTTACAGCCCCTGACTGATACTGATTCTACCCAAATCAATGGGGCAAATCTGCTGACGCAATTTAAGATTCATATGTGGCATTTTGTGCCTTCAGACACCGGCCAAAACAGCACTTGCAATCATTTACCCCTCTGCAATACACCAGAGAATGTTTAAGGCTTCAATGACTTTTTTTTGTTTGGTTTGGTTGGAGTTTTAATTATTTTTTAAACTTCCTAGCCATATTTTGCAATCAGCCCTCAACACAAGCATGCATTCAAGCTAGAATTCATTTAGTAATTTTTAACACCTAAAGACATCAGAAGAAATGTATTTCAATCATTTGGAGGAGAATTAATCACTTCTCCCGTCCACAGTCTCACAGATACCCAGCCCTGTGAAGATTAGTTTCCACATGTGCAGCTGATGCTCTTCAAAGGATGATTCAGGATTATAAACAGAGCACAGGTACTTCAGCACCAACACAGGACAAATGACTGAAGTGACAAATGCTGCTTCTGGTGATTTCAGTTTCTGACCATTGCTGCCACATCCCAGTGCCCATGGAAGCTTGGCCATTTCCCACTTCCAGGCCAAGCTCCTTCCAGCTCTCCCCAGGGGCTCATGGACAGGCAACCCCTTGTGAATTCCTACACGAGGTTCTTGTGAGAGCAGATAAAACCAGAGCCAAATCTGAGCCAAATCCTTCGCCTCTCACTCCCCGACAGAACAGGAGAAACCCAGCTGCTGATGGGGCACACAGAGCCCAGGCAGGGGTGGCTGTGCCTCTCACTCCTCTGTAAATCCCATCATGTTTGCCATTACAATCCACTCATTTTCACAGCACTTCCCTGTCCATCAGCAAACAGAAATGACCATTCTTTTTCATCTTTCAGTTTCAGAGCCTTGGTCAGATATACAAATATAAAGAAATCGATTACTGGTCATCACATAAAGCCACAAATATTTTTTTTTCTTTCATTTTCTCTTTCAATCCCCAACAAGCCTCCCAAACTCAGCAGACAATTTCCTCAATATCGGTTTTTAAACAACCTGGGAGAACAGAACACGAGGGCATCAGCCTGGAATTGCTTTTGCTCCAGCAGGTTATCCCGTGCTTTCCCAATGTGCTGGCAGCCAGCAGGTGCTCCTGGCAGGACTGAGAGGCAGCTTGTCCCCTGTCCCTGCACAGAGCCCAGCGGTGAGCACAGGACATCACCCAGCCTCGCTTACTCTGCTGCTGCTGAATTCTCAGCAGGTGCAAACCTGTGGGTGGGTCAGAGCTATCAAACCATCACTCTCTGAGAGCTTCTTTCTACAGGAGCTTCCAAACAGAAAGCCCGAGGCTGTGGTCTCTGAGGGAGACGGGAGCAGGAGCAGAGCTGGAAGGAGCCTGGCTGGAGTTAATGATGAGAGGAGCTGCTCGGTACCCTCACTGCCCTCAGCTGCTGCCCTCTCCCAGAGCTTCATTCACCCATTCCTCCTCTCGTCTGCAACAGCAATCTGGTCGCCTCCATCTGGCAGGATTCCTCCCTTTCTTCTGGCACGTTTTTCCATCAAGTGCACGTTGCAATGGGTTTGTGGAGACAATAATCCCAGCCCAGGCTGCTGTCCTGCCTCGGGCCCCTGGATCCCTGTGTGCAGCCACCCTCCTAAAATCACCCTGGAAACAGGAGGGGCAGACAAGTTCATCCCCTGTTGCAGCCCGTCCACTCCATGTCAGGCTAAGAATGGTTTGTTTGATTGGAACTATTAAAAGGAATATTTGCATTTCCCAATGTTTTATCCTGTTGAAGAACAACATTGTTTTACAAGTTGAAATTTTCTTTCTCAAGTCGATCCAGAATTATGGCAACAGCTGAGATTAGAAAAGACTGTAGTTAACTAGTAAAGTCTGTCCTGTTCTTGCTTAATAAATCCAACCATTTCTTTCATGCAGAACAACATCTGAAATATAATCAAAAGGATATCCAAAGAGCTGATGAGCAAAAAAAGTCATAATAATACAGACTCACACCAACTCCAGCTAAATGCCGGCCAATTAGCAAGTTTATTAACCTGCTAGAAGGGCTTCCAGAAGGAACTCACTGACCCAGCCCACAGGACAACGCTTTGGGAAGCAGAGAAAGCAGCAGGAAGCTTTTCATGGCAGCTCCCACTGTCCCAGCCCAGGTGTGACTGCAGCTGGCTGTGGCCGTGGCCACTTCAAGGTGATTAAGCACATGACACATTCCCATTTCCAAGGATGAATTCCTACTGTTCTTTACCTAAAATACACAAGGTAGTATGATTTTGAAGCAGCACTGGAAAACCTTTTCTTTTTTCCTGTTAATTTCACCCCAGTGTTTGCACAGCACTCTGCAGCCAAGGAGAGGCTGTGGTGGCACACAGAAAATATTACGGTTTTTTTCACAGTGTTGTTATTATTAATTAATATCCTGGCACACACACTTTTGGATGGCAAACCTACAAAATTAAATTGCTTTTCTGGCTGCATACATAAAAACCTTACATTTCACAGCAGAGACCACCACACACTGCAGGAGAACCACAACTCCTCCCTTGATTCCCTCATTCCCTGTGCACAAAATGGCTCTTTGGGCACAGCTTCTTGGACAGCAAATCCCCGGGGGGGGCACCAGGACAGCTCCTGGCAGGTAAACACCAGTGGAATTACTGTGTATAAAGTTTGAGAGTCAAAAACCTCACCCACATATCACAAACAGCACAGCCAAACGTTGCAGAGCTGGCATCTCCCTCCTCCCATTTCTGCCTCCCCGCCATGCAATAGTCAGACCCCGGTTAAAAGCATTCTAGAATTTCATTTTCTCTTCACAGAAATGGAAGATGTTTACACCAGCTACAAGGATGCTCAATAAAACCTGCAGTTCCAAACCAGCAGCACACACAGTGCAGAGTACAGACCACTGAATTTTGCTCCAGAATTCATCAAATTTGGTTGTCATCAGAATGATTTAATAGCAGCATTTGTACCCGGCGCAGCAGAAATGCAGACTGGGAGGTTGTTTGGAATAATGGTTCCCTTTGTGTATTCCCAGCTCAAGTGCCCACAGCTGGATTTTTCAATGGAATCATCAGGCACACTCTCACTGACCTCTCCTCCATCAGAGGGCCTGCAAATAATTATCATCTCCTGGGAGAATGGAACCACGACAGCCCCTGCATAATAAACAAGGAACAGCCATTATTTTGTCCCATCCTGGAACATAACACTTATTAGCATTACAGAGAATTAGAAATAATTATTATAAACTTTTTTTTTTTTGGTTTTGTGAAAATGCAGTACCAGCCTACACAACCAGGCAGGAGGGGATCCTTCTGCATCCCTGCACAGTTTGCTCCAGTCCTGGGTTAGCTGGAACTAGGGTGAATTTAATTAAGACTATTAATATGTAGACACTTGTAATTAGAAAAATTTCCTTTTAGCTCTTACTAGGACCCCATCTGTGGTGCAGGGTGATGCAGAATAATTCACAGGACTCATAAGATGTACTTTTGTCAGTTGTGCTTACTGGGAGCTGTCCAAATCTGTAGGAAAGACCCCACGCAGTCCAAACCCAGAAATTAAGAGCAAAGAGACAAGAGAGAAGGAAAATATCTTTTAGATTAAATCAGAAAGTGGATATATGCAGCACATCTTTTCTGTATTTCCCACACCATTAAATCAGACCCCAGAAATCCTCAAGAAATGACAACTCCCATACCAAAGCACAGGCACATTTATAATGCCACAGAGCAATAACCACAGCAAACCCAAAGCTGAGCAGTGCCAGTTCTACATATTGGATTTGCAGCTGATGAAAGAGGCAAAATAGCAAAGCACAAAGAATGAAATTACCCAGATAGAGCGTGAGAGATTTACAGCACGGCAAATCCTGTTACTTAAAACAATGCTCCAGTAACATATGTTCTATTCAGTGCAGCAGCTGAAAAAACGCTTTCACTAATCCAAGTAGTGTGACACTGCTGTTCAGCTGTTTTTAGAACAGCAACAACCAGACTTTCTGTACTTTAGGATGAAGAAGATATCTTTATCTTTAAAAAAGATACTTTTAATGGCAAAGATCTTTGGCATATATATATTACAAGAACACTGACAGAGTTGTTATACGTAAGACTTCATCTGAAAACTTACTCAAGCACTGAAGAACCAGTGTATAACATTTCAATACATATTTTCAGCATTGAGAACCCATTAGTTTTAAAGAATATGAAGATTTTTCTATCTACATGTGTTCTTAAGAGAAAGTTCTTAAAATAAATCCCAGCTTGCATTTTCCTCTTTCCAACAATCAGCATCAGCTCTCTTACACAGGAGTTAAAATACAGAATTATAGTAGGAGGCAGAATCCACATCTTGTTTTCTACAGCAACGTGCTGAGGTGGGTACAAGATATCAAAGGTGAAAGCAGCAAAACAGGAAAATCCTGCACAAGATGGGTCTCTAAATAAGACTGCAACCTCATTGTTACAGACAGATTAAATATCCCTTAGCCCCACATGATCAGCACTGTATGAAATCCATTCCCTGCTGAGAGCCACAGAATCCCCAGATCCCAGGACCCAAATTAAAATGGAGTCCAACACAAACAGAACTGTTCTCCCATGGATAAACAGGCAGCAGGATATTTGAAGCTGATCCATGCATACCTGGAAGGCTGCAACCTGTTCTCCAAGTTCACTTTTCTTATTTCGACTTCCTACAAAAGGTTCCGCATTTATTTGGATTTTAAAACATTTCAACTTTAAACATTCACCCCTTCAGCACAACACAAAACTTTTGAGACAGATTGCAATATTCTTTCGTTATTCTATTCGAGGAGTTTGGTTTTGAATGGTTGGATTTCCTCTGCCTGTGTGTGGATGGTGCTCCTGAACATGGAGCAGATTTCCTCAAATCAGGGCACTCAGAGGCACTGCTAAAATAACTGGAGAAGGCTGGGGATGACAACTGCATGTGTTTCATGCAGGATCCTCTGGAAAGCCCAAATTTAACCCTAAAGGGATGGTTAACGAGGGTTCAGAACTGCAAACAGAGGTACAGCCATTCCAAGCCCCTGGACTGGGAGTGAGGGCAAATCCAAGGGCCCATCCCTGCCTGGTTTGTGCCCAGGTTCCATCCATCCATCCATCCATCCATCCATCCATCCATCCCTCCCTCCCTCCCTGCCTGGTTTGGTCCTGTTTTGGGGCAAACCACCTGTGTGTTCCATCCATCCCAGCTCCACCAGCCCAGGAACTTCAGCATTGGAGTGGCCGAGCCCTCAGCCCCGAGCCCAGGGCTCAGCTCCCACCAGGGGCTGCTCAGCCCACAGGAGAATCAACTCCTGTGTCCGACCTCAACCCTCCAGAAACTGCTCCAGGGAACAACAATCGAGGAAGGCACCTTGAGGTTTTGATCAGCATAAACGGAACAATAAAATCACGGTGACATTTTGCCTTCTCACACTGCTCAAGGCTGCACTGCACGTCCTGCTGTTTGTATTTCGGTGCTGAAAAGACAGATTGCACTTTCATATGACAAAGCATTTGAACAAAATGGAAGAGAGATCCTTGACTCATCACAGGCAGGATTCCTAGCAGCCTGCATTGCTGCTGGGATGCAAAGTGAAGGGTTTCCTCATTATTTCCCCTGCTATACATGCCCTGCTCACTTTATTACGCCGTATTTTTAAATACCTGTATGCACAAACAAAACCATCATCACCATCACCATCTAAACGTGCTTAATATACAGAGCATTCATCTGCCAAAAAAGGTTAACACCCTAAAAATGGTTCGTGGAAAGAAACCTACCCAACAATAAACTGATCACTACTCCCACTTCTGGAATCCTCAACACAGATATCAGAGACGTGACGACAGATGAAGAAGGAAAAGGTACTCACAAATAACACCTTCTGCAAGCCATCCTTGAGTGGGGGGTGGGCTTGGTATTTATATTTTCTTTCACGCAATCTGAGGTAGAAAAGCTCTTTCTTAAGGAAAAAAAAAATGTAAAAAAAAAAAAAAAAAAAGAAAATCACATTCACAGCTTTTGCACGCTCATTCAGGCTCAGCCACGGTGGAACATCAGGGATAAGTGAGCTGGTGATGTAACCAGCATCAAACACTGCATCAGATAAACCCAAAGGCTCTACAGGGTTGTATTTTGCAAAGCCAAAAGGTTTTTCCCAGAGAGGAGGTTTAGCAAGCATCGACCAGCCACGCTGTCCTCACATTCCTGGCGGGCTCGCTTTCTGCTTGCAGAAAAAGTCCCAGAGCTGTATTTATTATTCAACTTCATCACCAGGAAGAAACAATATGCTTTCTCATTTGATACTTAGACGGGAATATCGAAGCACCAAATGTTGCATTTTCGAATGCACCATCTCTGCCTGCTCGCTGTAGTACAGTCCAAACCAAGAAAAGGCCATTGGTCCTTTTATCTCCATGGAAACAGCAGCATCTGTGAAGACGAGAACGTACTCCCTCCTCACTGCAAAGTCAATTTATAGTCACATACTGTGACATAAACTGATAAGACAGCAAAGCTAATCAGCAGCCAGGAGAAACAGCAACCTAAACACGAGATTAAGCTCTTGCTCAAGAGAATATTCCTCTGTATACAGCATTTCTCCTGTGAAAACTGCAGAATTAAGAAGCAAATCAAGCTGTTCCTGTGAGCTGCTGCAGGTTGGGGATTTGGGAGCTTCCCAGTTTGGCTAACGAGGAGAGTGGCTGAATATTTTACACAATTAGCTTCCAGCTTGAATCTCTAGTTATATCCTACTAAATGGAAAGAGATTTGAACAAAGTTGCTCTTTGCAAAGAAATTACTGGAGGATTATAACTCCAGTGTTACCTTTTCCCTGCAGAAGAGCTGAGTGAGAAGTTTCACAACTCTGCAGGCGACTGCCTCCCCATCTCCCCCCTTTTTTGCATCACCAGTGGTGCAAACACTTCAGGACCATCCTGCTTGTGCTCTAAGAGCCTCCTCTCCAGGGAAATGACAATTTCTACAGGCCTGATGAGTCACCTCTACTTGATTTCATTCGGTGGTACTTTGTAAAAGAGAAAACCAAACAAAAAACTGAACCAACAGACCCCACAGAGTACAAAAATGTGCTTTTTTTTTTCCTCCCCTGCATCCGATGCTCAGCACTCAGCCCTGACGTTCCCAAGCCAAGCTTCCTCCCTTCCTTCATGAATCAATCTAATGACCATCTGCTCACATTATTAAGTTAAATATACACCAGAACACACTGATATCAGAGGGCAGCTCATTCGCCATGGTCAAGTGATGAGCTCCATGGCCACTTGTCCCATTTCCAGAGGGACAGGGGGCAGTGGGCAGCCAAATCCTCCTGATGCACCTACGCAGCTCCCGGGGCCCAGGGGGAGCAGGAACTGCCAAAGGTGCTGCAAAACTGGGAAAAATAATGGGCAAGGCAGGAGATCTTTGGTCCAAACTGATTTGCAAATGAATTAGGGTGCCCTAACTGCAGCCTTGCTGTATCTGAAGGAGCCAGCAAGGAAGATGGAGAATAATGGTTTTAAAGGGCCTGGAGGGGGAATGGCTTCAAACTGACAGAGAGTAGGGTTAGATGGGGTATTGGGCAGGAATTCTTCCCTGGGATCGTGGGCAGGCCCTGGCACAGGGTGCCCAGAGAAGCTCTGGCTGCCCCTGGATCCCTGGCAGTGCCCAAGGCCAGGCTGGACGGGGCTTGGAGCAGCCTGGGACAGTGGGAGGTGTCCCTGCCATGGCAGGGGTGGAACAAGGTGATTTTTAAGGTCCCTTCCAACCCAAACCACTCCATGATTCCGTGATTCTGTCTAGCAGAGGTGCACTTTGGTTTACAGCAGTGAATCTGATGATAATTTCTAGAATTGTCAGAGCAGCCACAGACCCCAAATCACATTGCCACATGCTGGTGCTGTGGCAGTGCAACAAAAAAACAGAGGGGAAGCAAAGCCCCAAAATTCCCCATTCCCCCACATAAAAATGGCCTGCAATGCTTGGGTCCAGCACCAACAAGTGCTCCAGCAGGATTCATCTTACAAAACCCACAACTAAATAAATATCCACTTGATGTGGTGCTGTCCCACCCAGCAGAGTGAGCTCCAGGGAATCCAGCCTGGTGTGGCCATTCCCAAATATCTTTGTTGACAGGGTTCCCCAAACCTTCCCTGGGAGCTTGATCCTGTAACTCCAACCCTCACGGGCTCATGGAACACTGGAGGCCTGGATTGGAGCATCCACACCTTGAACCCCGAGAGGCACTGACACGATCACAGGTGTCTGTCAGCTTTGAAAGCTGAATTATCTTTTGCACAAATTAAGATAATTCAGAGAAATACAGGTTTAGATGAGTGGGTTTTTTTCTGCTGCAGAGCCTAAAGGTATCTTGCCTTCCAGGGGAGCTTTATAGTGATTGAAATACTGCCTCATTTTTAGCAGGCAGCACTGGAAAAGTACAATTTCAAAAGGTGCTTGTGCGTCCTGAACTTGCACATCACTGCCACCAGTACATCACACAAATGATAAATGCCTGCTAAAGAAACAACACCATTCCATAAAGAATCCCATAAAACAGCTTTCCAAGCTCTTGCAAGGTCAAGTAGCTCAATCACCAGGGGCATACGAGGAAGAGAATATCCAGGCCTGGCAGCTTGGTGCGTTCTTGGGGGTTTAATTCCAGTTTCTGCAGATGTCTGACAGCGCACAGGCTGAATGAAAAGTGAGGAATGACTTGCCCAGGTATTCAGAAAGGTGCTCCCTGGATGGCAGTCAATCCACATGAAGGAGGACAGGGTAACAGGGAGCTTTGACAGTGCATGGCATGGCTGCTCGTGTCTGGGACGAGCTCTCAGTCCAGTTCTAGTTTTTGGTTTGATGTGTCTGGATAAAATAACTGAGATAACAACTATCTGGCTCTAAACTCGCCTGGGCTCCACAGTTTTATTCAAGATAACGGGCTCATTTGCATGATTTCTGTTAAACACTGGTTTAGCCAACAGATCTTCAGTTCAGTCTCCCTCAGCTCTCCCCTGGAACAATGGGAGCTGGGCTGATGAGTAAGTGTGGGATAAAGTCTGCCCACGTCCCTGTCTTAGCAGAATGAACTCGATAGTTTTTACAATTGATTGAATACTACAAAGTGAGGAGTTAGTAACTGAACAGGCTGTTTAGCCTCAGCTTTTAACTTTAAAAAGCCTTTTCTTTATCAGAAAAATACAGTAAGTAGGGCAGAACTGGGGCCACCGGGGCCGAGTCCTCCCCAGCACTACAAAGTCAGCTCAGCAAGACACTTGTACAGTCACTTGATGTCACTGCGTGAAAAGAACTGCACAAAAAAATGCCCAAGTCATTATCCCAACCATGGTACCACATCCAAGTATTAAAGCCAAGGCCTCTGATCCCACTGAAATGCCCGGGAAGAACTCCCAGCACGGACAGGCTGTCACAATAAATGTCCAGAGGGACTGGGAGCTCTGAACACTGATAACCTGCACAGCCACAGACCCCTCTGTCCCCAAAACCCAGTTTTCTCTGCTGAGATTCCTGTCCTGTCCATGGCTGTGAGGAATAAACAGATCACCTGAGCAACACCAAACAAGGTGCAGGCTTTGCTTTGCTTTGGATGAGGGCCCGAATTTGCCGTGAAGCTTTTGAGACAGACCATCAAGCAAAGGCATTTGTTACCAGTTAATTGTGCTTCCATGTTTATTATTATTTCATGTCCATTATTAACGTGTTGGTCTCCGCAGGATCAAGAGGTTTCGCTATTGATTCATCCTAGACAAGCAGAGCAAAGGCACTTTGTGGCTGAAGTTCTAGGTGAGGTGCCAGGGGACAAAGGACCCGTGTGGCCCTGCCCAGGAGGTCTCAGAGCATCTACTCCAACACGAGGTGAGTGCTCAGCTCCTCCTCCCTCCTCCTGCCCCACTCACCCCAAAATAAAACCGCACCCTGCCTGGTCCTGACACAGCCCCCAGAGCTGGTTATTTTCAGTTCAGGAAGCAGAAGGGGCTCGATGAGTGTTCCCCTCACACACAGGGCACAAAGCTGACCCTCATGGTGTTCACATCAGCCATTCGTGACCTGAGGGACCATTTTTATAGGAAAAACTTCCGTTACAGGCTAAAAACTCCCACATATTCACTCTGCCACCTGAGACTGAGCTACGTCTTGGAGCCACCTGGCCTGGTGAAAGCTGTCCCTGCCCATGGCAAGGGCTGGCACTGGGTGGGCTTTAATGTCCCTTCCAGCCCAAACCATTCCACGTCCCCATGTCTGAAATCCTGTGCTTGTGGAGGCTCCACTCAGCTCCTGAGGAGCAAGGCTGGCACAGGGATCCCAATCACATCTCTGGCCCCTCCTCATCAAGGCTGGTTCCAGCCCCCTGAGCCCCTTGGGGAGGCTGGGCCACCACAGCAATTATATAATTTTATAAGATGCAATTATATCGTATTAATATATTGATATATCAATATTATACAATATTCATGTACATTAATTAAAATCTTATATAATATTAATATATATGGTGTATTAATATATACTTCTAATGCACAAAATGTGTCTCAGAGTGAGAAGGCCAACAGCTGCAGCAGAGGTGCTGATGCTTAGGGAATGATGGGAAGGATCCAGCTCCATGCTCCCTTCCCTGTGTGCCCCTCCACGGAACATTCACTGCCTGTTACTGCACTGATAAAATATTGAAGCTCCAAGCAAAAATAAACAGTTGTGAAAGACCTGCCAAAAACGTCTCAGGCCTGAGTACAGTATTTTCATTTTCAATCACGTTTTGAAACATTTCTCACCAGCGTCTCTAGTTCTGTCTGAAGCCTCTGAATAATTTTTCCCTACTGTTTATTTCAGCAAGATGCCCCAAAGCTTTCACTGGAAGCTGCTTCTAATTTTCAGCTTGGTTGTTACTGATGAGCTGATACACATTGCCTGTGTTGAATTTCCTCTGCAGTGCTGACTTTATCCCTGTATGTTCTGAGCTTTATATAGATGCTAAATCCATTTATCTGTTACATCTTATATCTTACATACTTTCTATTTACCCTTAATATAGTTGAAGTAGTTATTAAATCTATTTCTTGACCAAAATGAGGCCTCAGCTGAACATTATTCTGTAGCTGCTGAATTAATTTTACTGTCTCTCATCAG
This sequence comes from Picathartes gymnocephalus, assembly GCA_013390045.1. Classification (NCBI taxonomy): domain Eukaryota; kingdom Metazoa; phylum Chordata; class Aves; order Passeriformes; family Picathartidae; genus Picathartes; species Picathartes gymnocephalus. Next base: position 191,255 of record WEKY01040899.1, read on the forward strand.
AAAGAAAAAAAAAAAATCCCTTGCAAGTATTAAACAATGCTGGCAGCAGTTAGAATTGTGGAAAAACCTGTGTGTTATCCCTCACAATAAATCCTTTTTCGACTTGTACCCTGCCATTACTGTTAAAACACCCTTTGTTTTCTGCTAAACAATGTGAGCCCCAAGTTACAAACTGCTTCCATTTAAAATACACTTAAGAGCTCTGCTCGAACAAAGCTCTAAACAAGTATTTATACCTCCTCCCACTCTGCTTTCCAAAGGAAGCCTTCAAAAAATAAAGTCTTTCCCACCCAAATTCAAATAATTTTGCAGCCTTCAGTCAGCCCCAGCACAAACTTCCACTGAAAATGCTAAAATGCTTTGTGTTAAATTGATGACCTTAAAAAGCTTCTCTGTTAAGACTTTATGTGACAGCTCTTCTTCTCTGTCCCTTTTTTTGGCATCTCTGGTTTGTGCAGTTTTGCCCTGCTCCTGGTCACCCCAGCTCCTCAAGCTCCTTTGCACTGCAGGTGACTCTGCAAAAAAGGATCACCTCTTTCAAGGAACCTGAACTCTCTATTAAGAAATTGGTATATTTTAAGTTAAAATATGAAACCCTCAAATTCTCCAGGCCCTTAGGACACTCCTTACCCTTCACTGGGTAATACCTGAACTAACACCCCATAGATTTGTTTTTTCCAACATATTTGGTTCCCTGCTGATGGGAGGACGTGGAACAAGATGGGCTTTAAGGTCCTTTCCAACCCAAACTAGTCCGGGATTCCATGAAAATCCCAAGAGCAGAGAACAGATACAGAAGAAGTCTATAAAGGTCTGAGCATGACTGTACACCAAATTATTGAGGAAAAATCCAGGACTGGACAACTGCAGACACTGGCAGAGCCAGCAGCAGGAATCCCTGGAACACAGCCTGGGAAGAGCCTGGAAAAGGAGCCAGAACAGGGTTTGGGCCTGAGTGACCAGTGGGCTCCTGGCTGCTGGAAAACCCCCCTGCAACGGGAACTTGGGAAGAAATCCTACTTCTGCAAGCCTGGGAAAGGTATTGAATTGATATCTATTTTATATATCTTTTAATTTAATTTGATAGATATTTTAATGATATATACATTTCTTCCCTTATTCGTCGCAAAAGTACAAAATATTTGGCGAGATTCATTCCTTCATCCTCTGGCAAACGGAACTGAAAAGGCAAAATCCAGGACGGAGCCTCCTGCGCGGACCTTTGAGCTGTGAGGTGCTGCAGGTGCAGCACCAAAGAAGGGCCAGCGGCAGAACAAACCCTCACGAGCAGAATGCAATTAGCGCCTGCTCATTACCTGCTCTCTCGGTGAAGCCACCAGAAGCGGTTTTACAAAAACCAGCAAACTGATGGGCAGCGAAATCATCAATCACTGGAGAAGAGGGAAGAGAAGAAGTCTCCAGGCCAGGACACCGCGAGGCACCAGCGCTGCGGGTGGTTTTATTCTTTAATGTGTTTTTCTGACCTAACCCAGAATTACAAGGTCATTTACCCAACAATTAGCTCAGCCAGACAAGCAGCCAACGGGGCTGCAAATGGATAAAAGAAGTTCAGGAGTGTTTCCTACATCCTTGGTGCATGTTCCTCGTGTCTTTTATTCCTAGCTTGAAACTCTGACTGCAGCTGCTGTTCAATGGGTCTTATATAACACACCGACATTAAATTTATTTGTTTCATCTTTTCTACATAAAAATAAGCTGGGGTTTTACGATTATTCCTTTGTGTTTATTTTCTGTGAAGGCATTTTAACTATTTTGTCCTTAATTGTTGCAATAAAAATCCAGTTTAAGCATTTTAGGTGAAGGAAAAACCACAAATTAACAATCATTAAATTATTTTGGCAACCAGACTCATGGCAGATTCCACAATAAGAGGCTGAAACTCCATTTTAGTAACAAGACTAGCTGGAATATTTGCCCCAGAATTATTAGCTAGATGTTCAGCAGATCAATTTTATTAATTAAACGGGCAAGACTGAAGGCAACTGATGTCAATAAATCTGTCAATATGTTAATACAGACACCAGTGCCACCTCTCTCCCCAGGGTAAATATTAAACCAAAGCCCAGCTGGATATTCCATGGATGCAGTGCTGACTGGAGCAGGAAGTTATCGTGGAATTTAAATTCCCTGCAAGCTTATAGCGGAATATTAGGATGAGATAAAAAAATCCCAGCATGGCTGAGGTGATCCCCCTCCCTGGAAATGCAAAACTCTCGGAATCTACCTGCACTTGGAATTTGCAAGGCAGAATACAGAGCTGTGCCGTAAGGTTTGGGGTTTATTTTTGTTACTTTCCCCTTTTTAATTAACTTTACTCCAGCTCTACTACTGCCACTCACACCATGCCCCCCTGTCAGGGCCAGGAGGAGCTGGATGGGAATTCCTGCATATCCACAGCCACAGAGCCCAGAATTCCTGCATATCCACAGACCCCAGAATTCCTGCATATGCACAGCCACAGACCCCAGAATCCCTGCATATCCACAGCCACAGAGCCCAGAATTCCTGCATATGCACAGCCACAGAGCCCAGAATTCCTGCATATGCACAGACCCCAGAATCCCTCAATATCCACAGCCACAGAGCCCAG
>WEKY01040900.1:152-10310 GCA_013390045.1 Picathartes gymnocephalus
TAAGGTATATAACAAAGTAATAGCGGTACAAAACAACTTGTTCTTTGGAACTTGGTCCTAGAGAGATCAACTTGCACAATGCTTGCTTTAGTGGTTTAAAATATCATGTCAATAGGTTCCACATATTTCAACTATTTCAGATTACCTCAGCAAAAAGTCAGCAAAGCATGGTCAAATTTGTAGTTCGGCATATTGGTGTAGAAATGCCTGCCCTCGGATGTTGTACTGTGAACTGGAGCAGTTGTGGCACAGATAAATATTCTGCTAACTGATTCTTTGGGAAGTGGAATGGGATCAAATACCCACTGTGCATCCCCACATCCTGGGAAATCAATGGCACTGAATGGATTTACTACTCACAATCAGAACGTGATACGGAATAATGAAAATTAAGTGCCAGGTAGTACTACACACATTAAGAGCAATAATAAGTGCCATTTTTTAACTCTCAACCGAGCAGCTTCATAACAGCTCAATCTAAACCAAACACTGAAACACTGAAGAAGGAAGTGGACCATCAGCCCACATCAATTACTCTCTTCAGTCCAAAAGGGAAGGACAGAGGAGAGATTACTCTTTTTTTTCCCAGTCTAAAAAATGGCATTAGAAGAACAAGAATCAGTGTGAACTGGACTGGATTCAGCGACTGTATCTTTGTCAATGCAATGCTCTCTGAAGATTATCTTCTCTGTCTGAGTATGAGTTTAATTCCCATAGGAGGCTACTTCCCTACTGCTAACTCACACAGGGCATATATTAATGAAGCCCACTTTCTGCACGTTTTAGCTTTCATACAGACAGCTTTTCAACAGTAAGTTACGTTAAACAATTATGGCAATATTCCATGTTAAGGAACTTAAAAAGCATGAAATGAAGAATGATTAAAACCAGGACAACAAAGAATGAATAGCACGCTAACCTTGATCCAAGGATGCAGCAAACTGTCTTGAATAGTCATTCTCTTCCTTTAAGAGAATAAAAGACAGAACTGTTTCAGATATTAATAAAATACACACTGTTTTATGTTTATTAAACTAACATCTCAAAATATCATGTAACTTTAAATACTACAGATTTAAGTGCCACACACAAGAAAAACAACTCACTTTGGATCCTTGACTAGAAGTCTTTGTATAAAGTCTTTAGCTAGGGCACTGGTATTACTGAAGAATTCTTCTTCAAATTCATAATTCACTGCAGACACATTTGCCAATGTTTCCTGTTTGGTTTCTCCAAGAAATGGAGACGCACCACTTAAACTGCAAGAAAGACAGAACGTTCCTCTTATTACGTGTTGTACCACTGTTGCTTCAGCCCTCTGATATCAAATAACAGTAGAAAGCGAATATTTTTCTTTTCTGTTTTAAGGCTGCAAATGTACTTTCAGGAAGTGACGTAGCAAGGAAAAAAACTTTGCTGTAATTTCAAAGAATACTGTTCAGATATAGCTGTAGGAAAGTCTCCTACAGATCTGAAGACACTTTCCCATGCTAGCTCAATGCTGATTAATGGCAACTCTTTCAATAATTATATTGTTGCTTTTAAGATCATACGACTTTAATCATGACGTGCAATCAGTATGGTTTGATTTGTACAGACACCACCAAAACTCCAGAGGATAGAATAAGATTTAAAAAACAACAGCATTTGCAAGAAACATCCACAGATTTTGGTACTTACAGAATATAAGTTATTACACCAATGCTCCTGGATTGAAGGAAAAACAAAGGAAAAAAGGATGAGGGAGAGGAGAGAAAAAAAAAGGTTAGAACATAAGCATAATCATGAGAGATTTATTTCAAGTAAGATCCAATAACTTACCACATATCTGCTTCAAGACCAAGAGGCTCATAATTTACTATTTCAGGAGCTAAAGGAAAAAGCAGCAAGATAAGTACCTAGTCAAAGAACAGATATAAGTCTCACTCTGAGCCCATGTATGTCAGAGATAATAAGCTATTATATATATTAAAACACCTTAATGCAAGTTTAATTTGAAATCAAATGCTACAAATTGCTTATTTAAATTTCAAAATGTCACAAATTACACACAAATTTCATAATCTGTAAATGAGCCAAGCCAAGATAAGCCATAAATACAGTTTCACAGACTGAAAAAGAATAGTTTGAAGAAACAACATTTTTCTCACCAACAAACTCTGGTGTTCCGAAGATATTTTTGAATTCATTTCCAAAGTCAATTTTGTGTGCTAAACCAAAGTCAATAATCTTGATTCGAGGCTTTGGTACATTCCTGTCCAACAACATTATGTTTTCAGGCTTTGAAAAGGAGAAACGGGGAGAGAAAGAGAGATTACACATTGGTACAAACTGTGGACCAGTGTACCTCAGCACTGAACATTCCTTTTTATCTCCTTTAGACACTTGAATCGTGTTTTAGGCAGAAAAATTCGGTTTTCCTATTATGATCTAAGATATGCCAAAAGTTAACTACAGCATGTTAGAAGTTCATGTTGATGCTGGAGCACTATGACTTCTACAAGGCCAAGAATTTACTTCTTGTAGATAGCACAGTGGCATTTTTCATGTGGACTGACCCTAAGTGAAACACTGTCCCCGAGTAAAGATCACAGGCCCTGTGCTACAGCCATTCCAGCACTGCTGGGAGCTTGCAGGAAACAAAACCCTATAAACTAGTTACTGGGTTTGGTTTACATTACTCCCTGAAAGGGGTTTCTTTCACACCACATAAGCAATCAGGGAAGTGTATCTTGTTGCCTTTGGATCTTCCAGGCAAATTTCTGGAGTGGTCCAGCTCCCAGATTTTAAGGCTCAACATACTTTAAAAAAAGGAAAAAAGAGCAGGTTCTCCTGTCTTTTCTAGCTTATGTTGAAATATGGACTTTACATTACTTTACACCAAACATCTGCAAAGCCAGAACAAAGAAAATGAAACGTCAGGATTATCAGCAAAGGGGCCTGCTTCTACACTGCATCACAAGCATACAGAACCAGCTGCTTAGTCTCCATGTCCTGTTATGTCCGTAAGCTGGTGTGCTCTGAAGAGGTCCTGCAGCTACATCCATCCTGTTCAGAGTGTTAAGGGCTTCTGGAGCCACTGAGGACAGCTCTTCATCATCAACCTTCTTCTACTTTTCTTTCCCAATCACAGGACCTGGTATGTGCAAATGTAGTTTTCTTTATTTCCTCCCTGCATTTCTATTGCACACTTTTATTGGTCTGCACGTTGCTGCCTATTTCAATGCACAAATTTTTGGTATGCACTGTATCCAAGGATGACTTGCTCAATTACAAATGTTTGGTGAAAATTCACATTTCATACTCTAAGAAACACATTCCTTTCTAGCTTTACAATTTTTTCTCTTGCTGACTGTCATACAAAGACCAAATATATTACTGAGGTGATGAGGATGAAACTGGAAAAGGTATCCTTACTGTGAAATCCATTCCCTTCCCCACCTTATCCCCCTTTCAGAACTACATTTATAATGAAATAATCATGACTCCTTCTTCTCTTATAGCTGCCCACTTCAGCAGACTTCAGGGAATGTTCAGTTGTATATCTTTGAATAAAAAGCTCTGTTTTCATTACTGAAAGGATGCAATTAACAACTTTTCTTAAAACAAACAAAAAAGCCACAGAAGAGAAAAAGGCAAAAAAGGAAATAATCGTCTGCTTGCTCCACAAAAATCCTTGTTCTTAACTCAGTGAAGTTTCAATTGAGTGCCTAAAAAAAACCCAACTCAAAAAGGCATCTAGGTCAGAATGTTTCACCCAGATCCTATTCACATTAAAAAAAAAACAAACCCCCCCCAAAAAAAACAACAAACAAACAAACAAAAAAAAAACCCCAAAAAACCAAAACAACAAAAACCCACATAGTCCTTATTTTTATTTCAGGTTTGTTTTCTCAGAATGATTTAATTTTGTCAGAAGGTGCCATCTCCCTGAAGAATCTTATGTTAGAAGCAGACGGGAACTATTTACAGTTCAGTAACGTCTTTCCAATGGCTGAGCTTTCCCCTGTGTACACAAGCTAGCAAAATAAAACTGTGGCCAAGACCTGCACGATGACTGATTTGCGGCTAGAATTACAAAGGACTTTAATGGATGTTGCTTACAGTTGTTGAAGTTTTTATCTGTTCAACACACCTTAAGATCAAAGTGGGCAATTTGCAGAGAGTGGAGATACTGAACACCATTAAGTATCTGTTTGAGAAATTCTGTGGCTTCCTCCTCCGTGAGAGATTCTTTTTCGGCTAAGAAGTCGAAGAGCTCCCCGCCTGCAACACTTGGAGAGCAGAAGTAGAGTTATTGACAAGAGCAGAGTTATTAACCAGTGGGTTTCTTTTAGCATAGCGGTCCTCAAACCAGCCTTGAAAAGGATCCAGATGCTTTAAAGGTTCCAAATACCAGAAAAAATGATGAAAATTATTTAATTCAATACCCAAAAGTTAGTAAGTCCCTCCCTCCCCCTGGAAAGAATACAGTAAAAAGAGTCTCACTTTCAGACAAAAAAAAAATGTTTAGAAAACCCAAATAAACATGGTTAACAGTACCTAAATTAAATGAAGTAAAAGCCTCCTACCCTCTGTATGCACATTTAAAAGAATAAAATTAAATATGAAATAACAAGACTCAAAACATACTAGCATAATGGGACATTACATTATCTAGAAAATAAACCATGAATTGGCCCATATCAGTAAAATATCAGATTTCTACACCCTCATTGAAAAATACAAAATTTAAATCTTATTTTGAAATATTTATTGGCAGATTTCCTACTATTTGGTTTCTAAACTCCCAGAGCATCCAACTCCTTGAAAATAGATTCTGTTTCTGAAATACTGTATTATATGCAGCACCTATATTGTGTTTGTACTCTAAAATGACAATACCTTTTTTACAATGCAATGCCCTTAAGACTCTTTCCTGCAAGTGTTCTAGCCCCACAGCAGAAAGAAAAGACGTAAGAGAGAGTAGGTAAGCACATCTGGATTTCTGCATTTGAGAGAGAGAGAGGAATAAAGAGAAGATGACCCTCTTCTCAGCTCAGTCAAGCAGCTCTTGACTCAGTCAACAGCATAAAAAGATACTGAAATGATAGGAAACAGAACTGCAGCTATTCCCAAATAACAGACAAACACCATTCAGCTGAAGGACATATAAGGAGATGATTGCCCACTGTGGCAAACTACTTTTCCCATCTGTGAAAGCAGGGGCATTACTTGGAAATGTCTTAAGAGACTGCAAAAATGGTCATAATACCCCCTGTGTTTTTCACTGTAATGATATTAAAACAAATTCAGAAAGTGTACCCTAAGTTTTATTGCTTTTCTGCAGGGAAAGAAAATAATCTGTTCACAATTTAAAGCTCTGATTATGAAACATGAGGTGGTGATTAACATATAACAATAGGTAAATAGTTTGGGCAAATTTCTGGAAATACATTTGACTTCTTTATCATGTCTACTTTTTAAGAGACTTAATCTGCATTATTGGAGTGCAAATTACATGAAAAGTGTATTTTAATGAGTTCTTGGAGCTTTCATTGAGCTGCCTAGACAATAATGAGAGTATTGTTTTGGGTATTATTTGTGTTGTAATATTTTCTGCATGAAAGCAATTATTGAAACAAAGTGCCATTAAAATATAAGAATTATAGACAGGAAGGAAGAGAGGTCATTTTAATGATTTTTTGTTGTTGTAGAGACGTTAAAATGGAATTCCCAATTATTAAATCCAACTTGTTATTTTGTAGAGACTGGTCAGAAGCGTCTTCCAAATGGACACACATGCATATCCTCTCATTGTTTGCTTCTGACTAAAAAAAATAAGAAAATATTTTCAGGCTAACATCTGTATCTCTGGAGCACTGCACTGAACGGTGACATTCATTTCCAATTACTTGGCTAAAGGCCTTAGCATCCCATGAAGCTTGCTTCGATGTGTTTACAAGTGGGTGTTGGCTGCAGTTGTTGGGAGGCTGTAAACTGGAGCACAGCCTTGCCACATGGAGCAGGCAAACTGACTGGGGCTACTGGCCCAGCCGTGGGCAGCTGCAGCAGCAGCCACAGCAAAACCCATCACCTGTATGCACTCAGCATGGTTTGGCACCGGGCTAGCTATCACATTTTGGGGAAACAGAGAAGATGGATCCTCAGCTGAGGAAGAGCTTTTAAGACTGCACCAAAAGACAGCATCTGGTCCCGCTTTTTCAAGCAGCTCAAAAACCTGAGAGACAGCAATAGCCCCTGCTTGTGCTTAAATCATTCATCAGGCATCACAAATACAAGAGAAGCAGTCAGGCAGGCATTTGCAGCAATGCCCTCTCCAAGCACTGTGCTGTCCACTCTACAGTCAAAGACTGTGACAGTGTCACACAAGTGTTATGCTTCATGGCTGGTAAAGCTTGCTCTTACTCCTGTTGGCATTTTAAAGACATGCAGTTTGTGAAACTTTAATAGTCATCGGTGATTATGACCGATTATATACATTCCTTATAGACCCCCCCAAAAAAAAAATCCTAAAGTTTGCCACTTTTCAGGATATCTGCATTTGTGTAAAATGGAACAGCCTCTTCAGCTTCTTCTTATCTGCAATTATTCTGATTCTGTACTGCTGAGTACTATTATTCTGTCTTCACAAAAGGTTAATTGTAGTGACATTTCTTTAATGACACATCATAAGCCTTATAACAGTATGCAATAAAACGTTATCTGTATTTCACAGGTAATATATCTAGTGTGTGCAAATCTCAAAACTGAGGGCCAGAGAAGGTAAAAGGCTTGAAATGTTTTTTTCTTTTTTAAAACTGAAAGTTCATCAGCAAAAGTGGTAGATTTTTCCAATCTGTTGTGTGCTTTTTTGATGCTTAAGTACTGTTACCCTAAGTGACTTGGCAGCCCTTGCTGAATGGGTAGGCGAGTGAGGAGGGACGAGCTGTAATGCACTCGAAGTGTTGCTCCAGAAGCAGCTGTACCTCTGGTCTGTGGGACTTTGGTGTGCACCCTCTTGTTACACATCTCACTCTTGATGTCTAGGAGGAGATCCTGCGTGGGTACACCTCAGAGAGGGGGCCACTGTGAATTCTCCTGCTGGTGACTCCTCAGCTGTGGGGGTGAGCTCTGCAAGCTGTGTTCTCCCCTGGGGTGCTGCCATAGCTGGCAAGCACAGTGCCCCATCTATCTGCTCCTGCTGCTTACTCTTACTGGTAGGAACATGAGAGAAAAGGATTTTTACAGCAATGATGCGTAAAAGGTTATACTAGCATGCATAAGGAGCTTCACCTGGAAGCTCAGAAACACCTGGCTTCTCAGAAAGGTCCCTCTATGCCAGGCAACCTCCAGGGAGACCCTTCTCACACGTGCAAGGCAGTGACCTATGTCCCCATGGGAAGTTGTGCTTTTCAGCTTCGTCTTCATGCTTGTCAGGAGACTGCTTATTCCATACCCTTCTGCTGATTCAGGAAGGTCTGATACTAAGCTGTACTACCATGGCCATACAAAAACCCATGGTATCACTGCAAGGCAATCTTCAAGTGAGTCATGGAGGGTTAATACAGGTCCACACTCAACATACTTTACAACTTTGACTTCTACAATTAATTGACTGAATTACAATGTCCTCAGATTTATCAGCAGAGCACGGTTTCACAGATTTCATAATTGGATTATATATATAGAATAACTAGATGATCTTCATTAGACTTCCAGATATCACTGATGAAGAAATGGGTTAGAAGAAGCCAGTAAAGACACCGGCTGTGTAAGCTACTGCAGCCTTCACAAGCCTCCTAAAATGCTGTTGGGTTGTCCAGTCTAGTCCTGTGCCTCAGCCAGTGTAACGGAGTGCCACAATAGATAAACACTGCATGTTTTGGTAAGCCAGAGTCACCTTCAAAAGTGGAGCCAGAAGGCAAGCAGAGAGCCCCATTCCACCTATGTAACTGTGTATATCCAATCTCACACACAGAAGCAGTGTTAATGTAAAGAAGGCGGCACATATAATTCCACACATCAGCCCTTTTGACTGGTCTTTTTGAACATCATCTTCTACCACCTCCATTACAACGGGCCCTTGTTTCTAATTAGCTTAGGGGATGCTGATGCAAAAACACTGCTGAAATCTGGCTGAAACCAGACCACTGCATGGGTTTCCCAAGCCACGCAAACTTGCTCCTAGCTTGCCTTTGGGCCTCTACAGAGGGGCCCATGCAACCAGCATCTAAAAGACTGCTGCCCCCAACCATAAACTGGATAAAGATGCTTCCTGGAGTGAGTGGAGGCAAGAGGTTCACCAAGCACTAGTGTGTCTTCCTGTAGAGGACTTTGGAGTATCTCTACCTGGTATCCCCAGGAAGCACAGAGCTTCTCTCTGTTCAATTTCTCCGCTGGTAGGAATTACCAGACAGCTTCCTGATCAGTTCTTCTGTGCTCTAAGTCAACTCTAACTGCCAAAATGCTAGTAAGTAAAGGACGGACAGCAACATATATCCATTCAGATTAACAGAGAAACTTGATCAGAAGTCAAGTCACAGCTGAATTCCTTTATGGCTGCAAAGCCTCCATGTTCATCTTTACATACTATTTTCCTTCAAAGCATTAATTTGTTAATGTTCCTGTATGAAATCTTTCTGTTTACCTTTAAATTAAGTCATAATTTTGCAGTCATAATATATTATTCAAATCTCATGCTCAATAAATAAGTGTTTGTGCTTTGTGGCAGTCTCATCTCAATTTCACCTAATTCTAATGTATTACTGACCATGCTATAACACAGAAAGTCATAAGGGCTAATGATGAAATGTATTTCATCATTATAACATGACCTTTTATTTTGTTCTGAAGTAGCAGAGCACATGTTTTTAGAAGTATTTTGTATAAACATTTTCACTGAGAGCAAAGCTGGTATGTGTTATTTTACTGATACTTCTAGGCAGAAGTGCTAGCTTTCCTGAAATGAGAGAAGTAAATTAAAGCTTTTGGCGGACTGCATTCTTTCTTATAAAATGCAATAATGGTAAAAGCATTTCCCAGCCTTCCCAAAGGAAGGTTGACAGATGTGATTGCAACCCACACACCTCCCTCTGGGAAAGAAAATACATCACGCCCATGGAAAAAGGATTTCTGGATAGTGCTTTTGCAAACTGCCAGGCTTTCTTAACTACGAAACAGACCTATCGCCAGATCTCAGAGGAAGTCATTATGGAAACCTACTCAGAATCAATTAACCTTCAAAGTCAGCGTGGTCACCTCGTAATGACTCAGTCATATGCTGTGATCACACTGCTTATTACGCAATAGCACATAAATGATAATTAATGATTGTCTAAGGATTTCTAATGAATTTAAAAATCTACAAATCAACCCTAAAATCTATGCCTAAACCCCTTGAACAAACATTTATCTTGCTTAGATTTTAAAACAACATAAACTAAGTTAAAGAAGCATGCCATCAATTTATTCCAGTTTTAAAACAGACTCAATTTGATAAATTACCTGAATTCTTCTCTAGTCCAAACATTTCTTCTGTCAACTTGTAAAAGAAATGTTTTCCCTAGGGATTCTGTGGTCAAATGTGTCTTGTATGACAGCCAGTCATACAGTTGTCAGCCCAAGACTAGACTCATACATTACTAGTTCTGTTTCATGTAAGAATAAGGGGGTTTACATCCACTTCATTTCACTGCCTTTATGAATCGTGCACTTACCAACCCACTCCTCAGAAGTACAAAGTGTACCAAACATTTTGAAACAGCAGAACAGGGCTTCTAGCTCATTAAATTACCTCCAGGCTGAACAATACTGCACTTCAATTTTTCTTTATCTATCTACCAGAAAAATGAAGACATGTTCCAGCATCACCACGCTTTTTCATTTTGATTTGTCCAGCTTCTGTTGGAGACATCAACTGTCATGAAATCCTCGCTTTAGTGTGCCTAAATTCTTCAATTATACTGAACAAGAAGCATTGGCCTCAATGGCCAGCCAGAACACACACATCAAAACCTGGATTATAATTTACGCTGTTAAGTCCCATAAGCGGGGCAGGGGGGCTGAACACTCCTGTGAATCTTTCCTGCAGTTAAACACCACTGGTATTTAGGTTTTCATCGCTGAAGTTCCTAGAGTCTGGATACAGCAGGTCTTTAGTTACCTTGGCCCTGCAGA